>JAVXUM010000046.1:25872298-25883748 GCA_035590655.1 Pouteria glomerata
TATGGCAAATTAAAAATTATGACATTAAATATAATGTACATAGTGTGTACATTATATTTCCGCAAATTTAATTCATGGAAAATTATACTTATTTTTAATCACAAAATTATGCTTATTTTTAATAGAAACATATATAAACAGTAACAAATCAAACTGACATTATAACTAAAATTTCTAAAATTTAACATAATATAGTAAACACGAACATAAAAATTCAGAAATGTTGAACTGACCAGGTTTGTGAAGTAGAATAGATAATACGATAGAATCCAAGAAATTTTTAATATAAATTTGCCGAACTCAATCAGAATTTCAGCTTCAACTTTGGCAAAACGTGCATCATTCAACAGAGCAAAATGAAAATAAATTTATAGAACTCATTCAACACATTCTGGCGGAGAAGCAGAATCGAAGAAGCAAAATAGAAAAAACAAAATCAAAGAAGCAGAATCGAAGAACCAGAACTCATTCGTATACAACAATGGGTATATATAATACACATCTGTATATATATAGGCAGAAACATCTCACTTACATGGTTCGATCGTTGAAGATGGACGTGATGGTGCTCAGAGCCTTGGCAATGAAGGTGATAGATGGAAGTGATCGATGTTCAGGCGAATCCTGGCGTTTCCAGTCGACCGTTGTCGAGTTCCCTCCTTCATTGCGATCTGTTCATCAGAGTTGGGTCCCGTGGGTTTTAAACTAGGGTGTCGTGGATGGAATATACGGCACCCTATGCCGTATATAGGAACCACGAAATCAGTGATCACGTATATAGCATATACGGCACCATGTCGCATATAGAAATTACAGCACCATCACATAAATTCAATGAACGACACCGCGTTTATTTTTGTAAATCTTCCACGTCTGGTCTATTTTTGTATTTTATTAATATTATTAATGTAAAAAACTCATATTAGCATTATTCCACGTCAGGCTCTTTCAATAAGTTCTCTAAACTACATTTAAAAGAGCATATTTTCGATTTTACAGATACCCTATCTGATAGTAATTTACATGGGTTTCTTTAAGCTACACTCTAAAATATTAAATAATTATTTTTATTATTTTTATATTTTTTATTCATCATCCAAGCTTATTTCAATTGAATTTATTGACGAATTTGACTTAAATTAAAAATAAAAATATATTAAATATTTCTTTAAAATAATATAAGTCTATTAATATATGATAATATATTACACGCACATTGATAATAATACAATAATGATTTATTATATCATAAATATAATATAATAATATACAATGCAGGAGATATAATAGTTCACATCTAATGTGTTCAAAGACAGAGGTATGTTGTGGTAGGAGATCCACTTACTATACTAAAAGTAAAATTTCTGTAAGGAATATTATAATTTTTAGAATGTTTTTATAATTTTACTACATATAATATATTCGCAAGATGTCCACTGATTATATTGAAAGTAAAAGTTTTGTAAGGAATATTATAATTTTTATAATATTTTTGAAATTTTACTACACATAATATATTCGTGAAATAGATTGGTTTAATATCCTAAACAATTTACAAGTTTTATTTTTATTTTTATTTTTATGTCAAGCACACTACTTTCTTTGCTTTTACTTATCAGATTAATTCTAGTGTAATAAAATCTTGAATCGCTAGTTTTGCCCTTTAATAAGAATAGACGATGTAGGCTTTTTGATAAGATTTTACTATTTTTGGTGTACGGAGCTCATTCTCTGTTAGCGTTGTGGATACTCTAATGTGTTTTTTTTTTTTTTTTTTCATAGAGCTTTTAAACAAAAATTTAATTATGAGTGATAACACAGTAACTTAGGAGTGTAAATGATGATTCGAGGCAAATCCGGGTTACTGTGAATTGTTGTCTTGATACCGGTGTGGTGTCTGCTAAAAAGCCTTCAATACTTAAGTTGGCAAAAGGATTTTCAGAAAATATTTTGGTAGAGTAACAGTAAGGTAAGTTACGTTGTGTGTATCTAAGCACAAGAGGCGATTATATATATAGAGATCAGTTGAACCTGCATGGATGATGTGTATGGAAATAGTACTGTATCAAACTTCTTACTCAATTAGGCAATGCCATGTGTACTTGCAGATCCCCATGCAAATATTTTTTGATTAGTTATCAAAACTGTTAATGGACAGGTAACACCCATATTCGCGGGTATTGTGGAATATGTCAAAAGACGATTGTGCACATGCTGATAACATAAGCAATTTTATCCGCGTGACTTTGGTCAGTCAAGACTCCCAACTGCTTGGTCGGTCAGGGTTCTCGGACCCTAGGCTGTTGAGCCCGAGCAGGAATATTAGTCGATCAGAGATACTGATTGGTTGGTCGAGTCAGACAAGAAGGGATTCGATCGGAAGACATTGATCGCTCGGACATACCATATCAGATGCCTTCGATTTCTTTGGCTTTTTAAGACGACCAAGAGGAATCTAGACATTAACCAGTCAGGTACGCCATATCACTCAGGCATACCATACCAATGAGTAATGTTATAATAATAAAAAAAAAAGAAATATGTCAGAAAGAATTGTTTGAAAAATATTAAGGTTATTGATTTAAATAAAAATACCAATTGAAATATATTTCAATTACAAAAATATTGTTACCACGTCTGATGACATATATTCTTTTAATAGAAAAAAATATTTTCTTATAATTATTAATTTCTAAAAGAAAAGGTAATTGGAGATTTGGCTCAGTATTTTTCTATTTTATTATTTTATTAAATTTTAATCACTTATTTTTATTTAAAGACTGATAATATAATTTTTTATGAATTTTATATTGTATTAATTTTTCTTTTTTAATTTTTGTATTATAATTATTTTTATATTTATTATAAATTAAATTTATATTGTGAGCTTTTACATAAAAATAAAAGCTAAAATTTTAAAAAAATAAAAAAAAATAGCAGAATAAGAAAAAGCCAAGGGCCCGAGTCGTAATTGGTGTAGCAGAAAATATTTTAATAATAGGGACATGGATTGCGCAGGGCCTCAGAGATGAGAGAGGGCTTTTTAGCCACTGTGCATTAAATGGTCGCTGTGTTTTTTTTGTTTTGTCTTGGCAAGAAGTGAAGAAGACCAAAAGCAGTGCAAGTTTGAAGGAAGAGAGACTTTCAATGGAACTGGAGGTGGACCTCTCCCAAAGTCCCAATCCTTCTCTTTGTTCTGTGGCTTTGTTTGCCTTTATACATCAGTAAGGTCATCAACCCACCCTGCAAATAACTCTCTCTCTCTCTCTCTCACTCACACACACACACACACACACACACACACACAGCGGATAGTTGACAGAAGCAAGAGATAGAGAAAGTGGGGACATGAGAAGCCAAACTAACAGTAGTATCTGAGAACGGTTGAAAGTATCTGAGAACAGTTGTATTCTTGTTACATTCAAGGCCATCATGATCTTCTTCTACATGATGATGGTTATTATTATACCTTGAAATTTAGGACTACAACATACAGGTACACTCTAAAATTGAACCTCTCTTCTGCTAATGTGTGCCTTTTTTTTTTTTTTTTTGGGAACTATTTAACCTCTTCTACAGCTTTCCCTATATCCTGTTTGGCAGGTTCGCCGAACAAGGACTTTCATTCAACCCAAGTTGATGATAACAAAACAGCGACGACATCAGCCCTGAAATCAGAGCAAGCTCACTTGAGCCATAGAAAGCTCTATCTGCATGGTAATTAATAATAAACCCATTCCAATCAACTATGCGTTGTGAAAATTTTATTTTCAAATAATTTGAGTCTTTTGCTGCTTTCATTTACAAGGGACTTGCACAGACAAAGACATAAGCATTTCACAGAGCAAAGATTCCTCATCAGGAATCCCACAGTTCATAGTTGAGATTGTCAACACTTGTGTTTCCGGCTGTGCTCCCTCCCATATTCACCTCCACTGTGGATGGTTTGCCTCTGCAAGAATAGTGAACCCAAGAATCTTCAAGAGGTTGTCTTACGATGATTGCTTGGTGAATTCAGGGAAGTCTTTGAAGACCAGTCAGATCATTAGATTCACTTACTCAAACTCCTTCATGTACCCACTTGCATTCAAGTCTGCCAAGTTCTGCTAAACTCACAACCAAATTTGTCCAGGATCTGTAATTAAAATCCAAGATTGGTTTTGGAGAGCTCTGAAAAAAAAAAAAAAAACACCCACCCAAAAGAACAGCCACTGTCTCAGCCAATTTGATCTCAGAGGCTAATACAATAGACCAGTGAAGAACCTGCATCTCTTTCTTCTTGAAACCCACAAAAACTGGTTAAAGTTTAGCCTGGGGCTTAGCTTTTTCTTGATATTTGTGGGTGCCACTCCTGAATAGTCACTTCCCATATATTTTGAAGATTTTCATTATTCAGAGTAAATAAATTTTCAGAGCCAAAAGCCACTGTTTAGAAGTCTGCTTGCTGCATGCAAGGCCTCATTGGCACTTTGCAGTGTGTACTCTTCATTTCTCACTGCAGGCTCTCTTTTCTTTCTCTCCAAGAATACAACACACAACACTTTAGAGAGAGAGAGAGAGGTGCACATTTTTCTTTGCTAACTCTGTGTTTGTAGAGTTGTAAGATGTTTTGTCCAAAAAAAAAAGAGTTGTAAGATGTTGGGTCCTTTTTGCCAAGGATCGTTGGTGCAAATCCAGTGGGTGTCAGTAGAGGTCGGATTAGTTGGAAAACATGACAAGATATTACCAACAGAGAGAGAGAAGCAAAAATGCGGAATGAGATTTTTTTTTTTTTTCTAAGAGCATGAGTTTGCAAATGTGAAATTTTTAGTTTGGAATGGAATAAATAAATTGACTAGAAATGATGTGATGTTGTAAAGATTGCTTGCAAATGGATGGCGGACCTTAGAATATTCTGGTCTGAGAGTGACCCAACATGGAGAGTGCTATGGTGCGCAAATCACCTTCCTGTGCACCAGTGCACTAATAAATTTAAAATATTTTAAACCATTAAATTGTGTTTTAAAATAAATCTAGACATTTAATGAAAGATTAATTGGTTAACCCGTATTACAATTCACAATTATAGTACATGGCCTTTAACAAATTTTAACAGTATGCTGTAAGTTTTATCAAAATGTGGTTACTAATAATTACCATACAAATGATGCAAATATTGTGATTAGTATACACCACAAAAAAATATCACACTTAATCATATTATTGCACTCATTATTGGCACATGAAAACAAAGTATTTTTTTTTTAAGGAAAAATGTTTGTAAAGGAAAAAATGTGACTCTTAACGATTACAAAATCAGACTCACCACATAAACGCACAAACTTATTATTAAAGTAGGAGAACAAAGTATTTTTCTAAGATAAAAATTTTTTAAAAGAAAAGTGTGATTACTACTCGTGATAAAATCATACTAACTCACCTCACCTCATAGTTGCATTATTTCACCGTTGTAGAAGGAGAATAAGGCATCTATATCTAAGGCAATTTTCCTTCTTTTTTTTTTAAGTTAAAAGTTTAGTTACTATGTACTACAAAATTATACAAACACACCTCATAATTACACCAAATCACCATGTAGTAAGAGAATAAAGCATTTTTCTAAGTTATACATTTTTTCCAAGGAAAAAGTATAATTACTACTCACAACAAAATCATAGCAACTCACCCCATAATCACACCAACTCACCCCTAGAATAGGAGAACCAAGCATTTTTTTCTATGGTAAAAAAATTGATAAATTAAAAGTATAATTACTACGTGCCACAAAATCATACCAACTTACCACATAATCGCCCTAACTCACCACTGATAGGGGAATAAAACATTTTTTCTAAGGTAAAAAATTTTCAAATGAAAAAGTGTGGTTCGCACTTATGACTAGGTCACAATAACTCACTCCATAATGCCACTAATTCACCACTAGAATAAGAGAACAGAGCGTTTTTCTAAGGTAAAAATTTTTCTAGGTTAAAAGCATGGTTATTACTTACCACCAAATGTGCCATATAATAGCACTAACTCACCATTAGAATAGAAGAACCAAGTATTTTTTTTCTTTTAAATTTAAAAATTTTTCCAAGTTAAAAATGTGGTTACTACTAATCACAAATCATACAAAACAACACAATCTTGCCAACTCATCACAAGAATAAGAGAGTTAAAAATTAACACATCCTAGCCTCCAATTACTCACAACCCAAATTGAAGGAGATGCAAATAGTCAAAATGAAGGTCAATTTAGTCACAAATAGACGCTCACTTATTACAAATCTACTCATATTAGTCTTGAATTAACCCCTACTCACACCCTAAGCAGATTGAGACCTTAATAGTCTAAAGGCCAATTTAGCCACGAATAAACCCCTCATTTGCTACAAATCAACCCACACCAGCCTCTAATTGATCCCTACTTACTAGTCATTTTTATTGCTTTGGCTGATTAAATAGAATCAAATAAAAAAAAACTTACATAGTGCACTCGTGCACAAAAAGTAGATTTGTGCACCATAGGATTAACCCAACATATCTCTCTGTGCTATGGTTTCATGCTTTTGATCTTACTTCTTTTTGCTCTTGATTTATAGGCTAGAAGGAAATAAAAATAAATATATTTATATTTTGTCTTTGTTAACATTTTGTCTATTTCCACATTTGCATTGAGCACGTTTTCTTTTTTGAAAGGTAAATGGGGAAAGGGACAGCCACCGGGATCGAACCTGGAACCATGAGCTGGCGAAAGAGGTGCTTTACCACATGAGCTAAAGGCCACGCTCTTTGCATTGAGCACATGGTTAGAATTAGATATACTTTCACCACATGTAGCACCCTAATAGACTCTGAACAATTCAGTAAATAACATCAACAATTCTGTCACCAACAAAGATTTGAATATTTCAAAACTCTATTGAAGCTCTTTTTCTAAATCTATTCTTAAAATTTTTCCAAACGATGCATATAGAAAACTGAGTCATAAATGTTGATGAAGTAAATGCAAAACATTAGTATGCTGATCTTTCTGCCCTTGCTTGCAGAGAGTCTGAATTGTGATTATCTAAATTCAACTAAAATAATTAGCATATTCTCTAGGAGACCATACCAATTCAGTACATCTTTCTTGGTCTTAGCAAAAACACGTTGTTGGGATTTCCACATTGATTGTGAAAGGGACTGGTGATCAGTATATAAGTGTCAGGAAAAGTTTCATCCTACTAGTTAGCTTTTGAAGATGAGAGAGGGCCAAGACCGCCCAACATAGGACAAGTTTTGGTTGAATTGAGCTGCTTAACTTACTAGCCTATAGACATATTTATACCTCTAAAAATTAGCCCTTGTGAAAAATTGTTCATTATCAAGAAGCGTCACATAATAAATATACATTGATAGATCAATTACTTCTATCCTTCTAGAAATCCAACCCAAGTCCAGAGAGCTGTCTAGTACACCGGTGTGGTGTCTATCAAAGAGTCTCTAATACTTAACTTAATAAGGGAATTGAGAGAATTTTTGGTAGAATTTTAGTAAGGCAATACTCGTTGTGTGGACCTGAATATTGTGAGAAGATAGTATATATAGAGGAATGAAACTTACATAAATAGGATGCACATGAGTCACACCGGATTATGCCATTTACCCAATCAGATTATGCCACCTGTATTATAGATCTCAATGTT
This sequence comes from Pouteria glomerata, assembly GCA_035590655.1. Lineage (NCBI taxonomy): Eukaryota > Viridiplantae > Streptophyta > Magnoliopsida > Ericales > Sapotaceae > Pouteria > Pouteria glomerata. The sequence goes on from JAVXUM010000046.1 coordinate 25,879,969, forward strand.
GATTCTTTTTAATTAGTTATCAAGACCGTTATGAAGCAGACAACACTTCTATAGGTGTATGTCACTGAACATGTCAGGCAATTACACATATGACAGTGGTGTAAGCTAATTTGTCCTAAATGCAAGTCATTTGGTCTCAATTGAGGCCTACATCAGTCAGTTGAGTTGGAACACAGTTGCTTGGGTATACTTGATCGGTTGGGACTTGGGTATACCTGGTTGGTTGGGAGCAACCCTATCATACATAATCAAACTTGTCTATGTTAAACAACCATTTAACAAAATCACCAAGGCTTGAAGGACACTGCCATGGGAAACAATAAACCAATTCATCAATGACAAAATTCAGGTTTGCAAGGCAATTATCCTATAGCATTAAGCAAAACTAAATGCATCTGACAATTGATTGCTTCTTCAACTACTTTCTGTACACAATCAATGAAGGAAGAAGAAAAAGCTAATTTTGATGAAAAATACCCATGTGCTAATAACTAAGCCAATGCTACCTCCTGGCACAGAACTAATGAGACAACTACAACTACAAAACAATAAAAAATAAAATACAAAACTCCCTGGACTCATGCTAGTTGCTAGGAGATCCTAAAGACTCCCTGCTCCAGTCAAGTGTAATTGAGTGGCAAATGAAATCAGCAAAATACTCACTATGAAAGTGAAGAATAACCTTTGTAATTCACCTCTCATCTTCCCTGTGGAGACATTATCTGGGAGAATATGGCACTGCTGCTCTCCTCAGTTTCCTGAGCCTCTTCCTCATCAATGCTCAACAATTTTGTATGCATAACAAAAGCATCATTTGCCTTCTGCTCTGCCACGATGGGAGGTTTACCAGGATTATCTTGTAACTGGAGTGCAAACTCAAGATTCCACAGAACTGCACCCATTGAAGGGCGTTCAATCCCTTGATCGGACAAGCACTTAACAGCTGTGTCCACAAAATTTTGCAAGCACTCAGGCCTAATCTCTTCTTTAACATGCTGATCAACAATGCTATTTACAGTCCCTTTCCAAAAGTTGTTCAATGCCCAATCTGCAAGATTAACTTGGTCTCTAGGAAGGCTAGGATTTAATGCCGGCCTCCCACACAACACTTCAAAAAGGACGACCCCGAAAGAATATACATCAGATTTTTCTGTTAATTGTTGCCTTCGGAAGTACTCTGGATCCAAGTACCCGATGCTACCTTTCACCACTGTACTAACATGGGTTTGGTTGACAGTTGTCGGACCTGCTTTTGAGAGACCAAAGTCAGAGACCTTCGCTATCCACTTGTCATCCAAAAGAATGTTTGTAGTTTTTACATCCCTATGGATGATGGTGTACCTTGCACCAGTATGAAGATAGTGAAGTCCCCTTGCAGCACCCATGCAGATTTCCAGCCTTTGCTTCCACGACATGGGAGGTTTGTTGCTGTCATAGAGATGTTCTCTTAGAGTCCCATTAGCCATGTAATCATAAACCAAAATCATCTCCTTCCCTTCTTCACAAGCCCCAATCAAGGAGACCAAGTGCCGGTGTCTAAGATTTGACAGCAAATCAATTTCAGTTTTGAACTCATTAACTCCTTGCTCTGAAGATGGGTTTGACCTCTTGATTGCAACTTTGGTGCTTCCATCAACAATGCCTTTATACACCTTTCCAAATCCTCCAACTCCAATAACTTCAGACTCGGCAAAGCTCTTGGTGGCCAATTTTATCTCTGCTAAGGAGAAATGACGGCAGAGGCCACCACCAAAAGCTGAAATGTGGTTACTGCTACTGCCCTTGTCAGATCTTCCTGAGTTCTTCCAGCTAGCATAAACTGGCAACCAATCAGGTGAGTTCCACTTTTTCCCATCTGCTTTGCGTTTCCTATTGTTGATACAAACAATCACTATAGCAACTACACCAAAACCAGCCACCCCTCCAGCAACCCCACCAATTATTGTGGCACGAACACTGGCTTTTGATCGCGAAACCCTCTTTGGTCCTTGATCAGATTCGGCCATCTGTTGCAGCTTTGATGGCTTAGGATTTGGACCTGCCAAATTCCCACTTGTGTCATTAACCTTAAAGATCTCCAATCCATTCAGAATTGCATCATGGGATTCAGGTTTGGGGGATTCAGAAGGGAGCAAGGCTACCCACAGTTCTGCATCACCATCCCCTTTCCTAACGTAGGTAGCAAAATCCTTGTACACTGGCACTCTCTCTGAATGAGCCCAACCTATAACATCTGCAGATTTTTGTGCTGTCTGGTTGTTAATTAAAATATCAAACACCCTCTGATTAATCCTGGAAATCTGAAATTCACAGAAATGGAGCCTTACAATATAAGTGAAATTTGCATCAACTTGGAACACCCATGTGAGATTGTAATTCAGATTGATTTTCGGGGTTGGACCCATTGTTCTTGCTGTCCTGTATACCTCAGGAGGGGCAATGGACTCTGGCAAATTGGAAGGATATTTGATTGTAAGATTCTTGTTTGCTTCAGCAGTGACACCAAATGCTGCACCATACATGTATAGAGAGTCATCGTACCATGTCCGAGTCAGCCCCGAGTCATTAGTATCCGGAATGTGCTGTCCACCAACATTAAGCCTAATCATTGTCTCCAAGGAGAATTTCTGTGCTTCTATAGACTGGTCTGAGAACCCAACCATTTGTGCAGGTTGAAAAATTTCCGGCATGGACATGACCTCAATGCCATTTATGAAGGCCACGGAACCATTTTGTGTCAAAGAAGGTGCGAAAGTGAGATTAAGATACGAAAACTGGCTCGGAGCAAGAGAGAATTCTTTGACTATATAAGCCTGTGTAAGGGCTTTGGATGCGATTGAAGCACTGAAATTTTGAAGCAGAGTGTATCCATTGGCAATCACAGAGAAATAGGAGTTTGCAGGGTTGAAACTGCTGTATGGAGATGGGTAGAAATGGAGTCTAACCCATTGGCGTTTCTTGGGAGGGAGAGAGAATTTGTATGCGGATGAAGAAGAGAAAATTCTTGCAGTCATGTACGGAACTGTGGAAGGAAGTGAGGGATCTTGGAATTGAGCTGTGGCCATTGTTGAATTTCCCGGAAATGTGAGGAATTTGGAATCTGGAACCCAGTCACGGCCATTGGCATCGGTGGCAGAAACGGAACCACCACAATCCAACAGAAAATCTGACACGGAGCTGTTGATGTATGACTTGACGGTGTTTGTGAAGAAAGACAAGCAAATCACAGAAAACGAGATATGGATATTGAAGATCATAGCTGATGGGAAATGCCCTTTGAAGGGATTTTGAAATTGGAGAGAGTGAAGGAAAACAGGGGAACAAGAAAATATATTCCCGTAGGTCAAAGACGAAAGAGAAAATGAGTTCTTCTGGTTCTAATGAAACTTAATACATTAATCTAAACCATTTTTCACGTTCATGAACATGTATAGATTCATTAGCGTACTAACCTCGATTCTTCTTTGATCGAACAGGGGAAAATAAAAGAAGCCGAGAAGCCAATTTCGTGTGCCCATTTGAATCAATTTCCTTGTTGCCTTTTTTGTGTTGTTTGGGATCAGTTTCAGAGAATCAAGACGTTAGGATAGGAGTTAGTTAGAGAGGAATGGCGAGGAAGGTAAAAGGAGTGAAAGTGGGTTTGTTGGGCATCTATTAGTTTACTTAGATAGGATTTGGTTTGATTTTTATTTTTTATTTTTTATTTTATGTGTTTTATGTTTTAAAAAATTTAAAGAATAATAACAAAAAATATTATATTTTTTTTATTTTTAGTTAAAA
>JAVXUM010000046.1:25923838-25937073 GCA_035590655.1 Pouteria glomerata
GCATATTTATAATGGGGTGAATTTACTTTGTCAAATTCAACGAAAATGATAGGTGTCACTGCAAAGAATTCTTGTTCATAAAGGCCTACGCTTCATCAATGGCACAATGCCAACTAATCGTATCGTATGTAACTTCTGTTACCTGAAAATCTACAGTCGCTACCCATTAGTTTACCAAAAAGCGAATCCAGGCATCTTCAAGATTGAGACAACTTTAATCCACATGAGATACACTTTTCTCTTATCGTACATGCATGTATTTACTTTGCTTAATTTACATAGTTAGCCCACTATCTTTCATAAAGTACCCATCTTGTCCAAGGAGGAGTGCTCTGCGAATATAAAAAAGTCTGCACAAAGAGACAATAGTGGGAAAATAATAAAAAAATTGAGAGTTTGGTGAACTTCAAGTCAGTCCAATCTGCATATGGGCAATTGGGAAACAAGTCATCCAGAGTCAGAAGTTAACCCTATTCGTTGATTATACTTTTTGTTTTCTATTCTGTTTTAGAGAGAGAGAGCCTGCAAAAACACCAATACCTCGCAATGAAAAATATCATGGGCAAAATGGTAATTTAGCAAGTTGGTTTGTCCACTCCATTTTCTTCCTGCGTTCCCTCTACCGTTAAATGAGTAGAATAAATTTTTTTTTTTTATTTTAATTCAGTTGGAGAATTTAATATTCTTAAAATGTATTTTAAGCTAGATTTAAATGAAAATGAATTCAATTTAAATTTTTTATACAAATTTGAAGTAAAGGTATATTCATTTAATCTTTTTTGCGTTAAAATAAAAAAATTCTTAAATCTTTAAAATTTGTTAAAATTTAGAACGAGTTTGTATTTATAAATTTAAATTGAAAAATATGGTACTATTTCTTTAGAGAAAGTAAGAGATAATTTTATTAGTCTAAATATAAATTTTATTATGGATTTGATTTATTTAACGCAATATATTATAATTAATTTAAGATTGTAATAAAAAATTAATTATTTGAAATATTTTATAAGAAGAACTCCACCAATTTAAAAATTTCACTAATTATTAAAAAAAGTATTTGTTTATAATTGAGAATTGATTTCAAACAAAATTTTGGTCAACCAAACACTAATTTAGCTACAGTGACCTTTTTGGTTTTTGCTGCCACCGTTTGTCGCCGGCCTTCATGAGGTTAATAGTTCGGATTGGAAGGACGAGAACACGGAGTGGAAATAGGATTTTAGGCCCATTTTTAAAAGAAAAAGAAATGGTGACTGAAGAAACGCCGACCTACGCGCCGTGGCTGGTCGTGTAGCCTCGTCGAGTAGCAATTGGTTAAAATATTGCAATGCAGTTGGCTATTAAGGTATGTGACCCATACGTGCCACCTTGAAGGGAGTCGGTATCGAATTACTGGTCCCGCCTCTAAATTACAACTGGTGGAAATTTTTAGATTCAGACGATGATGAGAGCAGCAACCAAAACCGCCCATAGAAGAGACTAGAGAGAGAGAGAGAAGGGAATCGCAGGTGGACATTGTTAGAGAGAGAAAGAGAGCCCGAAAACCCGAAGAGAAAGCAAAATGAGTTGTGAGAGAAACCGTCTTGACCTCTGAAGGGCAGCCTTCTTCAATATTGCAATTGCTTACGTATATTTAGAGAGCGAATCGGCCATGAGTCCTTGAATTGTTACTCCTCGTTATCATCATCATCTCTTCTTCAACCCGTACTTTGTCCCTAAAGCAGTCAAACTCGTGGGCTGTTTTCAACTTCATTTGGTCCATCAATGGACGCACCACCACCGGCTGAGGAGCTTCTGAAGAAGATCGAAGCGCTAGAAGCCGGTCACGCCCATCTCAAGCAGGAGATGTCGAAGCTGATGATTTCGGGCGATCAAAAATCGGACCCACAAAAGCAAAAGATGCACGTTAGTGGTGGTGGGGGCCACCAGAGGTCTCACTCGGTGTCGCCACAGCGGTCCGGCCAGCCGAGGAAGATAGGAGGAGGCGGTGGAGGATTCGACGGTGCCGCGGCAGCTTGGAAAAAGGGTTCGGCGTCGTTTCGGCATTCGTCGCCGTTGCAGAGGGAGAGTCGGAATCCTGACGCATTAAACTCAGCCGCCGCCACCGGTCGAGGCGGCGATTGTGGACCGGCGGCTGTCAAGTTTACTGATAGGCAGTATTTGAATATATTGCAGTCAATGGGTCAGTCAGTTCATATATTTGATCGCAGCGGTCGCATAATCTACTGGTAAGCTAATTGAAATAATCTACTGGTAAGCTAATTGAATCGCATTCCTATTTGTGGTAAATTTTAGTGCTCATATTTTTGATTGCGATTCTCATGGTTCAATTGTTTTTTTTTTTTTTTTTAAATGGGTCGTTCTCTCTTCCTTTATTCTTTCTGTTGGGTTTCTGGGTAATTTTGTAATCTCAAAGCTTTAGAATTGTAGCTTGGGAGTGTTCATATGGACTGAGATTTTTGATTAGAGCTTGTAAATCCATGGTATTGACACAATCATTGAACGATTGAAACTTGTAATAGTGGAATTTGTATTGGTAGTTCAACATTGTTTATTTAATAGGCCTGGTCTTGTTAAATGGCTTGGAAGTTAAGTTATAAAAGTTTCAATCATTTCCCATTTGGGGTTCATATACAAATGTGCAGGAATCGAGCTGCAGAGCACCTTTATAGTTTTTCAGCATCAGAAGCTCTCGATCAGAATGCCATTGAGCTCCTAACAGATGCCCGGGACTTTGCTGTAGCTAATAATATAGTGCATCGTGTGACAATGGGAGAGAACTGGACTGGGCAATTTCCTGTTAAGAATAAGAGGGGGGATAGGTTTGTAGTCATTGCAACCAATACCCCCTTTTATGATGACGATGACGCATTAGTTGGGATTATCTGTGTGTCTAGCGATTCATGCCCCTTCCAGGATATGAGGGCTGGATTTTCAGGTACGAAGCACCCGGAGGCAAATTCAAGTTTTAGCCGGCCCAGAAGCATTGCGTCAGCCAAACTTGGTCTTGATCCTCAGCAGCCTCTTCAAGTTGCAATTGCATCAAAAATATCAAATTTGTTTTGTGTAACTTTTTTCATGTTTCTTTAGTTATTATTTTTGAAGCCTATATTTATTGTTAGAAACATCAAAACAGGCTTCCAAGGTGACCAACAAGGTAAAGTCAAAAATAAGGATGGGAGACAACAACATGGATCGGGAAGGCGGGAGCGGAGATAGCCATCATTCTGATCAAGGTTTCTCAGATGTAGTGTTTTCTGATCATAGGGAGGATGCAACTTCAAGTGGTGCTAGCACGCCTAGAGGAGATGTACATCCATCTCCATTTGGAGTATTTTCTCAAGTTGCACACGATGAATACTCCCAAGGAAAACCCTCAAGAGATTCTGGTGATGAGAGTGAAGGGAAAACTGGAATTCACAGAATTATTTCTTCAAAAGCAGAAATGTGGATTGTTAAGAAAGGAATATCATGGCCGTGGAAAGGGAATGAACACGAAGGGACAGAAACAAAGACCACACGGTTTGCCTGGCCCTGGTCGCAGAATGATCATGAAAATGAGAAGGGTTCTTTTTCTGGTGTGAAACCAGAAAGTCAAGTGGTTGAGAGTAGTCGGCCTAACCATAATGAAGCTTCAGGGTCCTGGTCATCCTCATTCAATGTTAACAGCACAAGCAGCGCAAGTAGCTGTGGAAGTACCAGCAGTAGTGCTGTTAATAAAGTGGATATGGAGAGCGACTGCTTGGATTATGAAATCTTATGGGAGGACTTGACAATTGGGGAGCCAATAGGGCAAGGTAATTATTTTTCAACTTAAATGTGTTATGATCGTCGATTGTTGATTTTTTTTAAATTTTGCAACCTACTAAATCTTTCCTTGCCCCCTTCTTCCTCTCTTCCCCTCCCTCTTGATGTCACCAGACCATGTATGTGGGCAAAAATGTCATTGAGTGGAATAAATTGCTCTATCTATATACTAATTCTGTCTTTACTACTGACACTGGTGCATAATTATTTTATAAACACTGTAGTTTTTTCATATAAGTAAGAAATCTACTGCTTTTGAAATTTTTTACCAGCTTGTTTATCGTTCTAATAGCAGTGTTCTGCTCTTTATTTTCTTTTAATTTTCGTACAGGTTCTTGTGGAACTGTGTACCATGCTCTGTGGTATGGATCGGTATGTACTTTGGCTCTTCTCTCTCTGAAATTAATATCTACGAGTTATAGTTAGTTCGAGGAGGTATGATGTTATAATTTCATTGGTCAAATATTACTGAAATTTGTAAGCACCGAATATCTATTTTGAAACATGTAAGTACTAGATTTTTAAATTTTAAGATGAATTTGTTAAATTTAAAAAAATTCGGACTTCTACGCTGAACATATTCAAATTCAGTGATAAGTATCCTCGACTTAAAATTAAGATTTTTTTCATTAAATTATAGCTTTAATTTTTGAATAGTATTTATTATCAAGACTTATTTGACTGTGGAAGACTGTTCAGTTTTAAGCAATTTTGATATCAAACAGGGCCAACTTTAATTTGTGAATATTGCATACCGGGGAATTCATCAGATCTACAATTATCTTAGTGCTTATGAAATCACCTCCAAGCTGCATTCATCTTTGGGAGAAAGTAGAAAAAGGAAATGTAAAAAACTATATTATAAGTGATGGACTGACTGACATGATGGCATATTTGGCTTTCGTCCGCACTCTAATCACATTAATAAGGAATGGGCCCTCAAAATTCTCTATGTGCTAATCATGTTTGATCAAATAATGTCCCCTATTTACCAATCAGAAAACAAGGGTAAAAAAAGGCTTGTGCCAATGTTTTTCAGGATGTTGCTGTCAAGGTTTTCTCGAAGCAAGAATATTCAGATGATGTGATACAATCGTTTAGACAAGAGGTATGCGTAACTAGTTAAGGCATTATTGAGAACTCGCTTGTTCTTAAGTAATTGAAGTCTTGTAATTCATGATTTTATTTTTAATTCTCAACTCAGTGGTAATTTTATTTACCCTCTTGTTTTTGTTGCTTATGGCTTGTTTGTGTTGAAAGATCTAGGCAAGACCATATTTATTTGAATATGCCACTTTATAATGCGAACCAAACAAGCTTGAATTTTAGTCTAGTATTTGATTGTCTGAAAAAAAACAACCCTCATGAATGTACCAGAGTAAAAGTTCATCATTTTTTGTGGTCATTTCTTATATTTGAAAATTGATTTTTGATAGTCTTACTTAGGTGGGTACATTTGCTGACATCAGTGTCTGTTTTTGTTTTATGAAGGTATCTCTTATGAAAAGACTTAGACATCCAAATATTCTACTCTTTATGGGTGCAGTAACTTCACCTCAGCGCCTATGTATTGTTACAGAGTTTCTCCCACGGTTCATTCTCTTCTTCCCACTTGAGAAGCTGAATACTTTTCAAACTCTTGGAATTATAATAAATTCGTGTGTATTATCCTTTTATCAATCATTTTCCTGCACTTTGTATTTTTGGTATCTACATACAAGTAATTTTGGCTCGTTTGGAACCCTCCAAGAAATTTAGCACTTTTTGATCTAAAAGGTTTTTATAATTTTATTGTCTATTTTATTTATTTATTTTAGATTTAGTTAAGTGAAGCTATTTATTTTATTTTATCCCTTGTAGTGGAAGTTTGTTTCGGTTACTGCAGAGGAATACATCCAAATTAGATTGGAGACGACGCGTTCACATGGCTTTGGATATAGTGAGTGTCACAATTTCCAGTTTGCATATGGGAAGATCATTTCACAAGCAAGGATCACTATTCTTACCTAGTTCACTAACAGTTGCATAATTTTGCTGCCAATCCTTCTACAGGCACGAGGCATGAATTATCTTCATCATTGCAACCCACCTATTATTCACCGTGATTTGAAGTCTTCAAACCTTCTGGTTGATAAGAACTGGACTGTGAAGGTTACCTTTGCTTCTGTAAATATTTTGGCAATTTATGGTTTTGTTTAACTTTTGACCTCCTTGTTATTGAACTTCTTTCTGATGCTTTTTAATATTCTCAATCTAGAAATAAAATTTTATTTACTTTTCAACTTAATAGGTTGTTGATTTTGGTCTGTCACGTCTCAAAAATGAAACATTTCTGAATACAGCAACAGGGAAAGGAACGGTATGCGAACTGGCATTCACGACGCCTTCTGGGTTACATTAGTCTAATCTTGGTTTAATTATGTCATATGAGGCCACATAAGTCTTGGTTTCATTGATGCATAATGCAACGTTAATCCTGTTTTGCAGCCTCAATGGATGGCACCAGAGGTTCTCCGTAATGAACCCTCAGACGAGAAGTATGTCTAATTTTAAGGGCACTTTATCTTTGAATTCCACTCACATATATACATAAAACACACAGTTATGTGAATTTAAATTTTAAACAAAGGTTTCTGTCTGGAAATCTTGCAGGTCTGATGTATACAGCTATGGAGTGATATTATGGGAGCTGGCCACTGAGAAGATCCCTTGGGATAATCTCAACTCGATGCAGGTTTGTTCTTCCTTCAAATATTTATGTGGTCATGTGTCCTGAAAAATATCGTATCTCGAGTGTAGGTAGTTGGTGCTAACTGCTATCAATCGAATCCATTTTATATTTCATTAAAAAAAAAAAAAAAGAAGAGAGGACATTGGCATGTTCTGCATCACCAGATGTTTTAATAAAAATTTGTTTAGGAGACCTGCAGGTGATTGGAGCTGTAGGGTTCATGAACCAACGATTAGAGATCCCCAAAGATGTGGATCCACAATGGGCCTCAATTATTGAGAGCTGCTGGCACAGGTTTGCTTTATTTTCCCCTTACCTAAATTCTTATTATTTATTACACAATAGATAGACTATATTATTAGACGTATTTCCAAGGAAAAAAATTATGTCGATAAGCATTCCAACCATCACATATGTGCAAACAGGCATATACGTAAATAATGTAATAGAAAGTATGGTCAACATGAGGAGCACATATATGAACATGACACAAGTACGAATAGGGATATAGCCATTATGAAAAACTGAGGATAATGATACGGCAGGTATATGCCAAAAAATGTAATTTTTAATATATTTTTATTGGTTATATTTAGGAATATATTATCCACAAGAAAATTAATTTAATAATTCAATACATGATTGAAAGTATAAAACATAATAAAATATGAGATGAAAGATTTTATGATTTAGGAGATTTTGCATACGAACTGGAAAAAAAATAATAAAATCATTGGATACACCATGTGATTATCCAACGCGTTTTATGGTGTTGTGCCCATGTAGTATGTGTATTTGACTTGTGTCAGATATAAAAACCACACTCGTTTTGAAATATCCTTGCTTTTTAGTGGCAAACAAAATGGAGAATTTGTATCCCAATCCCAGTGTTTGGACTCGGGACTGGATAACTACTTCTAATTTAGTGCTTAGGATGGTTATGATTTGTATCTTGGTCATTTGTTGTCTTGGCCAAGCTGGCAGCGTTGTTAACATTACTATGTGCATTTGTTACATACATTAGTTGGATAAGCTGTTTTTATTTTATTTCTGAACATTTTTAGTCATGAATATAAAATTAGTGTTATTACGTATTTACAAACTTATGAAAATATCAGTGAACCACAATGCCGGCCGACATTCCAAGAATTGCTGGAAAGGCTGAAGGATCTGCAGAAACAGTATGCAATTCAGTTCCAGGCTGCCCGTTCAGCTGCAGGAGATGGTCCGAAAGAATTTTAGGGTGATTGTGATGGAGTTTGATGGCGTTAACTTATCGCTGCACTCAAAGTTAGCGATTGCTTGCTTGGGGTATCGGAGGAACTAATCAAGAAAAGCTTCAAGTTCATAGCAGCCACATAAACGAAATGGAAACGAAAGAGTTACTGGTGGTCTAGAATGAGAGAGGTATTGGTCCATCTTGTGATGTTTTGTTTCTACATATTGATGCCATTGAATCCTGTCACTGGTGTTTTTTAATTCATGTCACTGGGATCCTTTCTCATTCACTTTTTCCATGGTCTTTAAAAGATTCATGTCATTGATCCCATTTTTTGTCCTGTGATGATGTTTACAAGAAGTCTAGTGTTTGGGATTTGGGCCATGGAAGAACAATTTGTATATAGAACACTAAACAATTTGCCATTAACAGTTAATGGTGAAACTTTTTTTGTGTTGTAAATTTTAGCTGCTTAATTCTCTCCATTACCTATTGCTATCTTGACAGAGTGACATCTGGAATCCTTGACATGCAATCTTTGATTGTCCATCAAGAGAAAATGATGGAAAAGCTTCATGGATTTAAGATGATTTTTTTATTTTTTTTCCCCCAGAAGACTTTTTACCCCAAATTTCTAGGCATGTTATTGACATTAAAAATAAAATAAAATAAAATAAAAAACTGCTTAAAAAATAGAAAAACCCAAGTACAGTAATGTGGATTTTCCTATTTTTAAATTTCCCTATTTTAAGCAAATTTTTAATGTAAGCACGTTTAAAAGCTAACCCCCCCCCCTCCCAAAAAAAAAAAAAATTATATAAAAAGATCATATTAAATGAAAATTGCTGCTTCTTGTTCTTGTTCTTCTATATTTTTTATTTTTTATTTTTAACCAAACTTTAGCGGACTGTAGTTGACAACAACAGAGCCACAAATCCCTTTCATTGCGGAAGCTCCAAACACCATAAAAAAAACTATAAGCACACTGACAAGTAATCAAGGTCATGCAGAATCTATTTAATTACCATGTCAGCAACACGTCATGACATGTGTGTGTTTGAAACCTCCAAAATTAAAAAAAAAAAAAAAAATCATGAAACTATTTTTCAACTTTTTACACATTTCATTAATTTCAAGACTGTAAGTTATGATTTTTTATGACTTTTTCTAAGACTCCAAACGCAATGAGATTGGACCTTGCAATGGTGGTTCGAAATTTATATTTTGTACTCGAGCCCTCTAAGATCATAATTTTTGCATTACCACCAAAGTATTGGGAGAGGCATTATGCTTGTCACATTCGACTATTTTGAAGTTATAGTAATTTCAAAACGAAAAAAAGGCACCACCTAGGAAGCGTAACTATATTGGTTTCAACAGTAAATTAGCATTCCAACTCCAAGCACATCTGAGTTTCATTTGCAAATCTCCACAGAACAGAAGCGTCGTAATGGAGTACAAAATGTTTTATGGTGGTGGTGATGGAAAGTGTTTCACTAAAATAAGCACGTTGCCCAAATAAAGAAGGGGAAAAAAAAAAAAAAGAGCATGTCGGTGAAAATAGCTATGCCAACATAAGCGGTATATCATATAAAGCTTCAGGATTGAAAGGTTTTCTAGCGAAGCAAGTACCGGATAGCCGCAACAGCATCACCTTTGTGCTCGCGCAAAGTTCTTTCAGCCACCTTCTTGTCCAGCTGTTCCAAGATTAAAAAACAAACATGTTAAAAGGCCTTGGCAGAAGAAAATGAATGGTAGATGTGAAAAAGGACCAAGAGACATAAGGGGATCTAACCTCGAGCTCAGTTGCAATTATGTCAACATCACCTGCATTGATCTTAACTGCAGCCAATTCTTTCTCCCTGCAAGTAACAAGTTGTCACCACCATGTTTATTTAAAATATACCTATTGGCAATAGCTGGACTAACAAAACACACTAGTAAAAAAAAGTGTTTTCACATCAAGAATCAATATTTGCTAATCCAATTAACGATATTAGTTCTAGTATCCAATACCACATTACTAAACTTCATACATTAATAAAACCCCAAATTTTGTAATATCACCATAAGAACCAGATTTTCATTATACGTAGCTCATCCACAGAAAAAAAAAGAGATCATTACGATAAACTTTGGAGTAATTGTACTCTGGACTAAGTATTTGGGTTGTAGTGATACTTCAACTTTGCAAAAAATGAGGCATCATTCATCAAACAATAACCATAACACAATATATAGGTATCATATAATTTTTATCAAAATAAATGGGAGTAGAGAAAAATGTTACTATCTTATAAACAAATCTTTATGACTTGACATTATTGTCCATTGGTTTTCTAAACTATCTCTTCTACCCGCTAGTAAGAGCAACATATTATTTGATCCCAATTGCTTCAACAAGCCTTAACAACCTAATCTCTGGTTCATCGTAAGTTTTTGTTATGCGATTGGACCAAGCCGACGTCAAGGAAGCAATCTCTAGATAAGGCTATAAATTATTGAAAGGGTCAATATGGAATTAATAACAGAACCCAAAGACTAATTCTTGGACATCTAACATTCAGGTTTATAAAGTGATTCAATAAAGGTGGATATAGACATTTCTCAGGAGTTAAATAGCTCCATTGAGATTCATAAAGCATTTGAGAAAATAAATTGTCACCAAGATACAGGTGGCTAAATGTAATGGTTACAATTTCACAGGTGATGATATAACCCTGAAGAGCTAATGAAGAAACATCAAATTGTATAATACCACTATTTGTGACAATATCACTATTACTTTCAGTGGCCTCATTCATGATTGAGTTCAGCATCAAATGAAACGTAAAACACCAAGAAACTATTTGAATTCTTTTAAAATCTAAAAATACCTCCATAACCATTAATTTTTTTTGAGACAAAAGGCTTGAATGGGGTTGGAAACAAGCTCGAGTTGAGCCGCTATTGAACCAAACTCAAAATCGAATAGCTTATGGATACCTCAATTCCATTCCACACCTAGACATACCCCTAGTATAAAAAAGTATAAATAAATAAATAAATAAAAATAATTGATAACTGATTCTACTACCAGAAAGTCATTCCTTGTCGCCCCTTGATCATTGCACAAGCTCAACAAATATAGTTGATATTGAGGCGATATTGGATAGCATAAATTGTGGAGCAAATAAAGGAACGGTTATGGTATTTTAGGATCTTTTGCTATATCAGTGAATGTATTTTTAGGTAGTTTGCTTTGTGTAGGAAATCTTAGGAAATCTCGTTTTTGTATAGATAGAGAAGTTTATTTTTAGTAGGAGTCTTTGAGCTGTATATATGTTGATGTGAATGAGAAGGAAAGGCATCTTTTTGGACCCCAATATTTCTGTTTTCTTCAGTTGACAACCTCGAGATAACTCTTCTAATCGAATCAATAAAAATTAAATTCTTTTGCAGTAATTATCAGCCACCGAGTGAAAAGTGAAACAGCTAAATCTGAAATATACGGACCTCATTCTCATAGCATTCAAATCAGCTTCCTTAGCTGCAGCAATTGATGCCATAGCCTACCACAGATTGATCATAGCCATCAGAAGAATACCAAACTGAAATATAAGTGTACATCTGAAAGTATATACATGTATAAGCCCTAAAAATTACCTCTTGAACGCGGGTGGAATCGAGCTGACGATCTTCAACATGGTCGGTGAGCTTGTCAAGGGCTTTGCTCTGCTGCTGCAAGTCCTTGGAGTCCACCACACTCTCGATTCCTTCGTCTCCACCCTCCATTGGTGTTTTTCCAATTGCCCCAGGAAGCTAGGGCTTTGAAGTTGAAAATATGCGACCCGAAAAGAAAGAGCCGCGGTGAAAATACCCAGCAATTAACCCGGAAATTCGGGTATTCTTATAAAATATGGTGGGTTAATTAAACTAAGCCCCGGGCCTAGTTGGTCTCTCCTTGTTGGCAATAATAACAAAGAGGCCCCATTAAATAAATGCTCAGCAACAAACAAATCGAGCTGAGTATTAAAGTATTTAAATTTATTTATTAAAATTTTTAACTAACTAAAAATATTATATTTTAATTTGTTCCATAAGATTTTTGATAAATCATACTCAAATTGAATTTTTATTAAGTTTAAATCATTGTGTTTAGGCTTAGCTCGTTAATTTTTCAGTAAGATTGATCTCAACTTGCGAACAAGAAAACATGCAAACTTGCTTATAAACTTTTGTCGGACTTACTTGTGAATAATAAAGAAAAGTTTCAGCAAATTTATTTATGAATATTTAAATGAAACAATTCACAAGTTACAAATGAATTTATTCACAAAAATCTAAAATCGACTGTTATGAACAAAAAGCAACCTTGTTCATAAATAATAAAATCAAATTGTTCACAAATTATAAACAAACTTATTCATGATTATTTAAATGAGTTTGTTTACAAATGATAAATAAGTTTCTTTGTAGATCTTATTAATGAGAGCTCGCTCTTATTTAAGTTCGACTCATTTATTTATAAAATTTAAAAATTATATTTAAACTTGTTCATTTAGTTTAGCTAATTAATATAAACAAGTCTCTTAACGAGCTCGTTCACCAACGATTTGTTGAACACTTAGGGGGTATTTGGTGTGTCGAAAAATAACGAAAAACAATAAAATTGTGGTATTGTAAATTTTTAAGTGTTTGGCATAGTTATTTTAAACCGCAGTTTTTAGCGAGGAATAGTGAAAATCCGTCTTGACTAGCCTACATCTCGTCGAAACGGAATGAGCTTTTGCTTGAGTTTGTGTAAAGAACTAGTCCAGCCGTCCGAACATTCATACGTTACTCGTTGGGACGAGTTTACATCAAATTCACGTCGGAACGTTAATGATATCTCGTTTTGATGGGTAAGGAAAGTTTCACGTCAAAACGAGCTACGAAGCTCGATAAGAAAGTTACTTCCAGTAAACAACCCGTTCCGACGGCACATGCACCACTTCGGAACGCAACTTGATAGGTTGCATGACGTTGGAACGAGCTCCACCACTTGTTTGGACGGGTTCATGTGTTGTTGACACCGGATATTTGTATGATTATCGTTGGAACGCAGTGGGTTCATGCCGTCAAAACGAGTTACTCCTGCGGGTAATCGGTCAGAACGTTTCCTCACTTCTATCGGAACGAATTTCAAATTAATTAAAAAATTATTAAATATGAGTCTTGTTTGGTAGCCGGGATGACGGTGGTCACATTAAAAAAAAAATTACAGCTATTCTTTTAATCAAACTCAAGTTATATAATTTTTTTTAAGGTTGTAATATGTGTGAATGTGTAAAAAGTGTTAGAAAATTTTAGAGATTTTGGGAGTTTTTCAAAAATTATTAGAGTGCCAAATGACCCCTAACTTGGATTGTGATAATAATGAAATAGGTAATATTTTAAAATTAAAAATTTTATTCACTTACCTGATCTTAAAAAACGAATTATTTAAATTTAATTAAA
>JAVXUM010000046.1:25946712-25958999 GCA_035590655.1 Pouteria glomerata
GACTTATAATTCCTAGTCTTTTTTTTTTTTTTCTCTTTCTAGCTTCCATGCTTTAATTGGTGGAACAAAGCCGTTGCCGACTTGAAAATTTTATTGAGTATGTCCACATAGTGTCGAAGTAAAAGAGCTAAATGTTATTAGAAGGGTGCTAATTTGGATTTTTAAAAAATACTGAAAAAATTCTAATTTTTATCAATTTTTTTCAACTAAATGTAACCATATATTACTTTTTCACTAACTTTTAATTTTTTTTAATAAACCAAACACCACCTAAGATTAATTGATAAATGAGAGAGTTAAGAGTAAACACATTAGTCAACAGGTTGGATTTATTAAAAAATTAAGTCTAAGTTCAATCTCATGTCCCCTATGAAAGCAATTTATTTTTTAAATAATATTCTTACATAAAATTTTTTAAAATTTATAAAAATAAGTAGTTTATTATCAAAATAAATAATTTTTATAAGCTTTGAAAGAATATTTTAATTTTTTTAAAAAATAAAATATATAAATATAAAAAAATTCCGGCCATTATGCTCAATCCCAGCTAAAATAATTAATTAATTGAGCTAGAAAATTTTTCAAGCCTTAAAAAAAAAAAAAAAAAAAAATCGTTATATTCTCTTTTCTTAAGTGATTAAATATAAATTTTCAAGTGGTGCAGTACAAATAATTAAATATTATGAGAGGAAAAAGTTAATAAATACTTTCAGAATACTTACCACGTTAACTTTTAACCTTAATACCAAATACAATCTTGCACCTAAAAGCTAACTGAGTCTAGGGAACGAACATATTTAGGCTAATTTAAATATGTGATCACGGTCCCCTACTTTGAATATATATATATACACGTATATATATCCTTTATGTATTTGTTTTTGATTTTTTGATACTAAATTTTATTTTTTGTTATGCCATATTAAAAAAAAAAAAAGAATTGAATAAGATGTAAATTCTAACAAATATATTCTAAAATATTTTGACCCTGAAATTATATTTCTGAGTTGGGTATATATATATATATATATTTATATAAACTTACTCTTGTATAAATATATCACTCGAAAACTCAACGATAGTTACACGGACGGCTATATCTAAATATTTATACGTGTATATTTCAGTCTAACAACACATACTCGTGAATAAATTTTGGACAACAGTGCGAGGCTGCCAGCTAAACTTGATTAGAAAATATGACTCTCTCAACACATATATCATGCAGTTTCTGCATCATCTTCTTCTGCTGCATCAAAATATTTACTCCAGCATCCTCTCCAGCAGTTACATTCATGAGAAATTAATGAACCAACCTCATCTTGCAACCATTGTCTTGTATTATTCACAGACAGGAGTGTGAACCCATTGCTATCTGAATAAACAAATCCCTTAGGGGTATGAGGGTGTGTTTGAATGGAAAATTATAGATACATATATGTATATATATATGTGCGCGCGCGTATATGAAAGACATAAGTTGATTCAATTTATAGATGGCAGTACATGTAAACATTCATTCCTTTTGTTTTTTTTTTTTAAACTGCATATACACATTGATTAAAGAGGTAAAATAGATCACCACATGACACCCCACCACACTGTGTGAGAGAAGCCTGTAAGATTTGTAATAAATCTATATATAAAACTTAGAAACATCAGAATATATATTTAATAATACAAAAATATACCAATTTATTCTTAAATTCATAATCTTTAAGGTCAGGGTATGACCTTTTTTTTTTTTTTTTCTTAAGAAGTGGTTTTCAAATTCAATATAAAATTTGACGGTTATAAATCTTTTACTTTATACTCTAAGGCTGTGTTTGTTTTGAAGATTGGATGATGGGGGATAAATAATATCGTGGGACTCATGAAAATAATATGTGAGATTGGATAAAAGATGGGATTATTTTTTATGTGGGATTAGTTTTTTTGGTGTTTGGTTGGTGGGATATAAAGTAGGATAAAAAATGTGATTTGATATGTGATGTGAAAGAAAATAATTTTAAATCTTTAAATCTTAACGGGAACCAAATCCGGAGGTGGGTGATTAATTATCCCACCACCCCGTGGGATTTCTTATCCGGCCAAAAGTCGGATTTCATCTCCAGCCGAACTCATGTCGGGCGATGCCGAATTGCAACCCAAACACATCATGAGTGGGGTTCACGGATTGCATCTCCAGTCCCACGCCCTTGAGTCCAAGAAACAAACATGCTCTAAATCTATATATGATGATTTTTTTATAGATAAAATATTATTTATCTAGAATAGAGAGGAACCTAACTATAAATATATAGATAAACCCTAATTTTAGATCCTCTCATAAAAGGTTTGCAGTGAGCTCTTTAATTCCAAATTATTAACTATCCAACTAATAATGGATATATTTGATAGGTGTATCGAAAATTAATTTATATGAATTATTTTTTTATATTTGATAAGTGTATAAAAAATTAATTTATATAAATTATTTTTTTTATTAGATATACCCGTATGTCTCAATTTTAAATTTAAATTTAACTCATTTTATTAAAATTAAAATTTAATTAATTTACATGCTCAATTTAAAAGGAAATACTCCACATTCGCCATCATCCAAGACGGCCTAAAATCTCACATGACTCCATCTCCTTGCTGCCTCCACTTGGAACATCAACATGAATTATAATCGGAAGTCAATGCGAATTATTTATGGTTCAGAGAGAGGCCAACATCAACACCCAACCAACCAAATCATCAGCATGTTATGCCCATACCTAAAGGTTTCTTCTTGGTCCATTCTTCAAATATATGTGTACAGCTATACAACATACAATATATATATATTCCATTCTTAATTAATGGGATGCTATCGTTTCAAGTAACTGCATTTAATTTCTCCATTTTTTCAACCCCCACTGGTTGGCAGATGAAATATTCACTTCTTTCTACGAAATCTGTAAGCTTTCAGAAAATTCACACTCTCACAGTGAGTCGCAGGCAAAAGGTTTAATTGCCATTTGCTTTTAGATTGGTATATTTCTCGTGGGATTAGATTTGGTGCTGATTTGCAGGGCATTCAATTTATTTCTCTCCCCCCTACCCACTGAATTTCTCACACAAGATGATCTATAAAAGGGTATGTTCTTTTCACCCCCCATACAAACTCTTCTTCTGGCGCATACAAACAGTAGAGGGGTCTCTGTCTTTTGGTTTCTGGCTTGTCATGCACCTTTCTGAAGTACCATGAGGATTAATGTTCCATGAAGCTTTGTTTGTATTGTTTCTTATTACTTTGTGGACATGCAGTGCATGTGTTTGATATATGTTTTAACTGATTCACAAATAGGTTAAGTATATGAGACAGGAGTTCTGATATTGTGTTTGGTCAGACTCATTGTTAAGTTCATTGATACTTGTCATACAGTATCCTTCACTGTGTTCATCAGTAGGTCCTCCCTGCCAGATCATCTTTCTTTATGTTCTTTGAAATGGGTGTCCTCTTGGTCAAGCCAATTGTTGGGATTGCATTTGGAATTTTGACAGTCTCGGCCTTGTTTGGGATATGCTTGGCAGAAAATGTTCCTGCCAATTTTGTATTTGGAGATTCTTTAGTTGAAGTGGGAAACAACAACTACATTATGTCTCTCTCCAAAGCTGATTACATTCCATTTGGAATTGATTTTGGGAAGCCAACGGGACGATACACAAATGGAAGAACCATAGTCGACATTATAGGCAGGTTTTGGCTCTCACCAATTTATGGTCAATTTGAATGTTGCACACATTATTCTCATAGCTTGTTCCCCTTGATTTTTTTTTTTTTTTTTTTTGTGTTTTTTCCTCTCAACAGGACAAGAATTGGGTCTTAAAGATTTTACTCCCCCATACTTGGCTCCAACTACCACGGGACCTATGGTGCTGCAGGGTGTCAATTATGCTTCTGGTGGTGGAGGAATTCTAAATCAAACTGGGAAGATCTTTGTGAGGCTTCTTCTCCATTGAATTAGTAGAACTTCTCAGAAATCTAGTAAATCTGCCACCCCCACCTTCCCTCAAAAACATAATAATATGGCTTTTACATCATAATGTTTCTGTAACCACCATGCCTGTAATTAACTTGTTAAAGTTTTCCTTTTAATCATTTCTAAACTAGGTCCCAAAGCTATAAAATTTCAGGGACAGCAATTTGTTTGATCATGTTCCGCAGGATCTCTTAACTTTGCCAGAATGAAAATTTGGATGTATTTGAATATAGATGTCAGTATTATATACAGATTTGTATATTCAAGTTTATATGCAAGATTATCTAACAAGCAATAAGTCTTAACTGCATAGGGTGGCAGAATCAACTTGGATGCACAGATGGATAACTTTGCAAATACCCGGCAAGACATAATCTCAAGCATAGGTGCTCCTGCGGCAATGAATATATTCAGCAAGGCTCTCTTCTCAATCACAATTGGCGCTAATGATTTCATCAACAATTACCTAACACCTGTTGTCTCAACCGTTGAACAAAAGTTGGTGTCTCCGGAAATGTTTGTGGGCACCTTAATCTCAAGATTCATATTACAACTCACGGTAGAAGTAGAACAGAACTTCCTCCCAAAGAATTACACGATTTGAAATGTATGGTTTGCTTAGGTTTCCTCTTAACAAATTTTGAACATTTTTCTCAGAGACTCTACAATATGGGAGCCAGGAGGATCGTTGTGGCGAACGTGGGGCCTATTGGGTGTATTCCATATCAAAGAGACATAAATCCATCTGCCGGAGACAGCTGCGTTGTTTTTCCAAATCAACTAGCGCAATTGTACAATACCCAGTTGAAGGAACTTCTAGCACAGCTTGCTGCAAATCTCAAAGGATCAAATTTTGTTTATGCAGATGTCTACCGCATTGTAGTTGACATCATTCAGAACTCCTCATCGTATGGTATATTATAATAATTTCATAACCTTATCTTGATTTGTGATCAGAAAAAGCTCGTTTAGGATTGTAAATGAGTCAGAATCAGAATCAATTTGAGTAGTAGGTTATTTAAGTATGAGTTAACATTTTATCCGGGTTTAAATTTAAGTTTGGTCTAGTTTTGTAATGAACCGATCTTGAACGAGTTTTTGACGAGATGAACACGAGTCGAGCTCAAATAGTTTGGTTTTTGTCTTTTAATAGTCCCAAACTCATTTTTGTGTTACAGGTTTTGAGAATGTAAAGTCTTCATGTTGTTCCTCTGCTGGCCGCTTTGGGGGTCTAATACCGTGCAGCTCTACGTCCAAAGTATGCCCAGACAGAAGCAAGTATGTATTTTGGGACCCTTACCATCCAACTGATGCCTCTAATGTGATCATAGCCAAGCGTCTGCTAGATGGTGGCTCTGATGATATTTCACCAGTCAATATCCGGAGCTTTCTTCAATCCTCATGAACTGTGGACCAGAATGAGAAGCCTTCAAGAAATAATTGTTTATTTTTTTGTGCTTAGAAGTTCAATATTACCTTTGTGATAGCATTGTAGTCAGGGCCCAAAGATGCAGATTTGGAATTGTTTACATGTCTAATTCTACTTTTTACCAATTAGGAAGGCTCCTCTTGTCTAAGCTTTATTTTCGATTAATAAGTACTTAAAAAAAAAAAAAAAAAAAGAGAAATTGAAGCGTCCTAAGTTTTAATCACATAAATAAAATTATCTACATGCATTCACTTTTATTTCCTTTTTTGGTAATATTTATATGGTAGTTCCATCCTTGCAGCATTAAAATCCATGTTGTTATATGTACATCTTTGACCTGAATATAAAAGAGAAAAAGACTCTGAAAAGGATTAAATTCGAGGTCAGACGAGCTCATTCGTGGGTGAGTTCATTCATGGGTACTAGATTTATATATATTATTCAAATTTGATCAGACTTGGTATTAAACACTTTCATGAAATTTTAAACTCATTCCTACATAAATATGTGAGTTCAAGCGTGCTCTTAAATTTAATTAAAAATATATATTATCTACTATATATAATATATACAAAATAAAATATATTATGTATTACATATAAAATTAAAAATATTAATTATATATTAAAGACATTGATCTTTGATATATACATGAATTCTCATTTCATGAGCCGTATTTCAATTGTCCAAGTTGAAAAAGAATTGGTAAATATTCGATTAATATCATAGGCTGCGTTTGGAGCTCCAAAAAACTTCAAAAAATTCTAAAAGTAACACCTTTTTAAAAAAAACTCCAAAACACCTTTTTGAAAAAGTTGTACTGACATTTATACCAAAAAGTTTTACAAAACTCTAAAATTTTTAAAATTCTCCAATAATATTTTGCCACATTTCATTTTATATAATTTTTAACCATTTTATAACAAATCAAACATAATCATTTAACCATCATTTCAAAACAACTTTTTACATTTCAAATCCAAAAATTTTTCACTTTGGAACTTTTTTTGTTTTTGTTTGGGGTTCCAAACGCAGCCATACTGTTAACATAATATTGCGTAATGAACTAATAAAATTAGGGCACGTGCGCTTTAAATTCTAATCATTAAAATTTTAGATTTAAATTTTAAAATTTGAATTTATTTTTTTATTACTAAGAGAACTCAATCCAACAAATCTAGTTAAAGCTATGTTTATCAGGAGAGTATATAACACACATTTTACCCGGTTTAAATGACTCCCCAAAAACTAAAGCGATGTGTGATTAGGGTTTTAGCAAGCATACTTGTCTTTTACTTCATTGGTTTAGGATTTGAATCGTTTGGCGAAGTAAATTTTAACAAAAAACTATCAAAAGTTAAAGATATCAAAATTACCCGCACCAGACGGATACTTGCTTCACCAACTTTGTTCATGGAGGGTATGGGAATATTAATAATAGGGACAAGGACGGGTATAAGAATTTTAAAATTTTTCCAAACGGGTACAGGGACGGGGACGGGGACTGGGACAGTTATGAAGGTCTCCACCCCGCCCCGTACTCATTTAAATATTTATTTATTAATTTATTTACTTTTTTTAATATTTATTTAATATGTATATAATATATATTTTTATTTAATATATATAATAATTTTATAATATTTATTATATATAATATATAATATATAATATATAATTATAATTATGTTTGGCGGATAAACGGAAAAGGGGACGGGTATGAAAAAAAATTTTATACCCGCAACGGAGATGTGGATGGGGATATGAAATGGTATTATTAAACGGGGACGGAGACTAGGAAGGTCATACTCGTCCCATACCTGCCCCGTTGACATCCCTATCAAAAGTTGTCACTGCTATAATCATTGTACATTTGATGAACTATCAATTTTACTACTTTTCTACTTTACTATAATAATTTGAAATGACAACGGCTCTATTCTTTTTATAGATTTTTACTCTGTTACAGTAAAAAGTTTTATCAAACATACAAAATTTATAATTTTTCTACTATATTACAATAATAATTTTATTAAATATTTAAAAATTATTTAAAATTACAAAAAATTATATTTTTTTATTAAATATATCAAAAATTACAGCTAAAAATTTTTAATAAAAAACTATTACTAAAAATCTCGGCCGCCAAACGCCCGATCAGATATCTCCAAACAACGACGTGAAGCAGAAGTCACGTTAGCATTTGCTCTTCATAGGATAAACGTTTACCAGCTGCACAGGGGTCATCGATACGGTGCGCACTCGAACGCATGTAAGCATTTTTTAAGGCAGGCGGGTGTAAGCGTAGTGTTTCTGCAATCTCGTTTCAATGTACGGAGATGCAAATATAGATATATAACCCATAGATATATACGTATATGTTTATGTCGTCGGAGAAATGGATCGACCAGCGCCGGAAAAACTGATAGTGCTAAACCGGGAACCAGATGGGGTTGCGTACGTGACGATCAACCGTCCGAAGTCGCTGAACTCGCTGACGAAGGCGATGATGACGGATCTGGCGAGGGCGTTCAAGGCCCTCGACGCCAACGACTCGGTTCGGGTCATCATACTGTCCGGGTCGGGCAGGGCTTTCTGCTCTGGCGTGGACCTCACGGCCGCCGAGGACGTATTCAAGGGGGACGTGAAGGACGTGGAGAACGACCCGGTGGCGCAGATGGAGCGGTGCCGGAAGCCTATTATTGGGGCGATCAGCGGGTTCGCCGTCACGGCGGGGTTCGAGATTGCCCTAGCTTGCGATGTGCTGGTTGCTGCCAAGGGTGCCAAATTCATAGACACTCACGCTAGGTTTGTTCTCTCACAATCACTGCTTCCCAAATTATCCAAAAAAAAAAAAACTTTAATTTTGATTCTGAAAGCATAATTTTCCGGGTGCGCTTCAAACGGAATTAGTTTTACTTATTATTATTTCTTTTTTTAATACTATGCTGCTGTCAATTAGGTTTTATTAATTTTCACTTACAATTTACAGTGCTGACTTTCTTTTGTTGTGTAAAATACATTTTAGGGAAAATTTTAAAGAAATGTACTTTTGTACTGAAAATTACATTTAGCCATGCGAGATCTAAGATTACAATTACATAAACTGGAATTGTGATAAATGAATTAATTTTAAATAATTTTACAAAAAATATAACGAAAATAAATAGAGGAAGAGATTTCATTTAGTTTTAGAGCTAAGGCATTCTTGAGTTGAGATATTAAAATAGATTTTTCGGTTAAAAGTTTATTATTATTATTATTATTTTTGGAGTTCTCACAACATTTTACCGATATGCTTAATACTATAAAAGGGTTAAGCAGAGCTGAATCAAAAATTATACTTTTAGGTACAAAAGGATTACCCCTTTTTTATATATGCGGAAGCATAGGTTGTTATCCAAGGCTTTTTTCTTGTTCTACGGATGGTTAAATTAATTTTTCTAAAAACGCTGCTCCGAAATCAATATTTGGGAGAATACTGTCGACTAAAGTGCGGAAGGAGGTTGCGGTTTTGAAACCGCGGAATGGCTATGAGGTTCTGGGAGAATCATACACATGCGATTCCATATTGCAGCTTCATAAACTCAGGGCAGAGGACAAACGCGACTTGAAATCGTGGTTTCGACAATGATGCAGCAGTTCCAGTTCTCCGACACGACTAAAACTCTTTTGCGGCTCCGGTTCTGCAGTCCGACACTACTCAATGGTTGGTTCCCAAGAAGGAGGTTGAGAAGTTAGATTCAAGGATGATGGTTGCTTCCCCAGCCATTGAGACTACCTCTGCTTCCAAAACTTTGCATTTATCAGTTCAATCCAACATGGTTTCTTCTCTGAAAACCTTCAATTCAACCATCTTTTGCCCAAGTTCTTCAGCCTCTTCTGTAATACCAGCCTCAGCGACTGCTGTAACAATGGAGGAATAAACTGCCTCATTCAAATATGAATTTATTACATAAGAGAGAGAGAGAGAGACTTGACTTCTCAAACCCAACAAATTCGCAGAACCAGTTCACCATGTCCAAATCGACCCATATGCAGTTCAAAATTGAAAAAATCCAAGATTACAAATCCAAAGTAAAAACCCCTTTCAAGAAATTCAATTTTGAACAATTTTCACTCCAATTTTGAACTGATAATTGTATTTAGATTGCTTAGTACCAAAAACTACACATTGCGAAGAAGAAGCAACACAGAACAAACAAAAAATTCTGCTTTCAAGCATAAATCTAAGTTCATAGAAACTGGTTGGGTGGATTTTGGGTGGGCGAAACTGGTAGGAACTGTAGTGAGTTATGAAACCACGAATTGATTTTGCGGTTTTTCAGCTGTCCAAACTCACGAAATGAAATTGTGGGTTATGTTTGAACACTGAAACCGCGATTTGATCTTGCGGTTTTAAAATCACATTATGATTTTACGTTTTCAGTCGCTGTATTTTTCTAAATATTATAATTTTAATATCAAATCGACAATTTTTGGATCAAAGATCCGCAGAACAAAAAAAAAGTCGCTATCCAATTTGTGTCCCGTGGTGGACACCCTGGAAGCGAAAATGGGGCCAAGAAAAGGAACCTGCTTGCTGTATAAAATTACAAGTGCATGCAATAATCGAAGTTTAAATATTTGTTAGGCCTAACTAAATTACAAATGCCTGAAGCCAATTATACAAAAATGAATTTTTAATCCAAACATTGGCTACCGAATATCTCCCCACCCTACCTCCCTTCCAGAAAACTTTTCCTCTGGAAGACCCAACTCCCAAGACAAACCAAAAGTGTAATGAAAATAAGGGACCAAAGCTCATGGCAACCGGATGATGAATAAGATGTGAAGTGTTAGTCTCTTTCTCTTGCTTGCACGAACAACACAAATTAACTATGATTTGATTTTTACCTAGATTATCTAGGTTCAGGACCCTTAATCTCTC
Source organism: Pouteria glomerata (assembly GCA_035590655.1). Classification (NCBI taxonomy): domain Eukaryota; kingdom Viridiplantae; phylum Streptophyta; class Magnoliopsida; order Ericales; family Sapotaceae; genus Pouteria; species Pouteria glomerata. The sequence continues at coordinate 25,957,082 of JAVXUM010000046.1, forward strand.
TGAGCATGAACAAAGATAGTCACTTTCATCGGCTCCCATCTTGACCAAATTCGAAGCCATAGCCTACCATCGCCCAAACTCCCTTTTGTGTTTTAGTTCTTGTCATCTGATAACGGTAAATGTAAGCCTGTTTTCTGCAGGTTTGGGATATTTCCTTCATGGGGTCTTTCTCAAAAGCTTTCACGCATTATAGGACCCAACAGAGCTCGTGAAGTGTCTTTAACAGCCATGCCTCTAACTGCAGAACAAGCTGAAAGGTGGGGTTTGGTGAATCATCTTGTTGAAGAAAATGAATTGCTGAAGAAAGCCCGACAAGTTGCGGAGGCCATTGTAAAAAATAATCAAGACTTGGTTTTGAGGTACAAATCAGTTATAAATGATGGCCTAAAATTGGACCTGGGTCATGCTCTCAAGCTAGAAAAGGTAGCTTTCTCTCATTCAATTGTGGTTTTTCTCTTCATTGCAGAATCTTATTTCAGGCTAAAGCATCTACTGTTGGTTGGAATATGCTGTAGTGTTACTGTTAAGTCACCAATTCTTGTGCAATATAGTCAATTGTTCACGTGTTGCTTACGCATGAATTAAAGACAGACGAATTAAACCAACCAAAGTGCACAACACCAATTGACTATATTGCACAAGAACTGTCACGTACCCCCCAAAACTAAAATTAATGGTGATCAGCATGTGTTAAAGAGCTAGTGGTAAATTATTACAATAATGATTCTAGTCGATGTCTAAGCACGAATGTCAAGTTTAATGTTGAGTCAAGCCGGTAAAGTAATTTCTTTAATCAATTTAAGATAATATATATATATATATAAAAGACAAAAGGTAGGACAATCGGGGACAGAGAGTATTGGAAGCCAGATTTTATTTATTTATTTTTTTTTGAATTTTATCGAAATTTACTTACTTCCAGAAATATGATGGTAATATTACTGACGGTGTTGTTGCTGCTATTTTCAGGAGCTGGCTCATGAATATTATAATGGAATGACCAAGGAACAGTTCAAGAAAATGCAGGAATTCATAGCTGGCCGAAACCCAAAGAAACAGTCTTCCAAGCTGTAGATTTATCATATGTAAAATTTACTTTTACTTACTGCCGTTGGACAAACACAAATCTGAATAAAAAAATAGCAACGATTGTTGTTTTGATTGCAACATCGGTGCTTTAATGATTCTGTTTTGCAATGGTGCTGTATATATATGGGTTCGCCGTCAAGTTATTTGATAAGATTTAAATGCGGTTTCTTGCATTTCTTTATTTCTCTCAACTGTTATTTGGTAATTCCAAGGGATGGACATAATTTGATTAAAATTTTTGTTTTCAAATCAAATTAACCAAATTGAAGAAGTTGGATTTAGCGTTTATCTGAGAATGATGAATTTGATTACCTTCTATATAAGTGATTGATAATGAATTAACAATTTTCTTCGTGAGATCTAAAATTTCTAGTTCCCAATCCGTAACGGAAAAACACATGTTGATAATTCAGGTCAAATCCAGAACAAGGAAAAAACAACCAAAGCAGGAGGGGATTTTACGAAATTTTTTTGGGTTTTTGAAGTGGATTTTGGAATGAATTTGGTTTGGTGGTATTGAGATGTTCCTTCACACACATTGGTGAGGGAAAGAGATTGATCGAGACAAAGAAAACAAGAAATTTTCGCTTGGGATTTTTAGTTAGGACCATATTGACGGATCGAGCATAGTGAGCTTAGCTTAGTTACCTTGGTTAATATATTTCACTGTTCGCCCATAAATTCACTCTGTTTTCTGGAAGGACCATACCATATTGACAGAGTAGTGAGCTTAGTTTAGTACCTTTGGATCGATTCTTGTGTTTATATTTCACTTTAAGCCCAGCCTGTTGCCCTTTGGGTGGATTCTCGTTCTTTAATGTTTGATTCT
>JAVXUM010000046.1:25996254-26009856 GCA_035590655.1 Pouteria glomerata
TATACTTTGTGTATGCTGTAACAGTTGGTAGTAAAGCAATTCTCTGCCATTACTGAAAATTTTAATTTTGCTACTCCTATTATCAAAAGAGCAGTTGAAAAAATGGAAGGGGGAAATTTTAACAAAACAGGAAATCGGAACCTTATTTGTGTTAGCAATTGCCTCTTTAAACTTTAGGATTAATTTGATACTTTGTCAGTTTGGCTTCTTGAAAATTGTAAAATTTAGTTGTCTCTTTAGCACATATTACGTTGATAGTGCTAGAAGATGAACTGGAATGCTTGATTATTGATTCATCTTTAGTATTGGTGCAAATACTTTGTGTTTGATCATTTGTTCTTGGGGCAGGCTGGGCAGCCAGAACTGATAGAACTTGAGAAGGCACTGAAGGCAGCAATGGTTCCTGCTGGGACTGCTAGAGAGGTGAATTTGACTTGTTTATCACATCTATTACTAGTGGCTTTGTTTCTGTGTAGCGTCTTTACAATTTAACTTTTTTGGAAAATATAAGTTATATACAATTCAATACACCATACCAAGTCCCTCTGCATGTATACTTTACCTCACAATATATTTGGACATCTCGTAGGCTGACTTTGGAAGAGAGGTCCCTGCATTTGAGGTGGATGCAACTGATGTGGAGCCAGTTTTCCAGAGGCTTTATTCCTTCATATTTGATATTGAGGGTGGGGGATATCGTGCCGAAGAGATGGACAGGCCTGCGCCAAGTGCAATATTTATTGTCAATTTTGATAAGGTTCCGCGTGCTGTTTTAATTTCTCTCTCTCTCTCTATAATGAAAACTCAGTTATTTCAAAGTTGAGTTCGTGATATCTTATTGAGAACCAAAATCTTATATTTTTCCTAAACCTACTTATAAAGTTTATATTACTGCAGTTAAGGAGACTTTGGTATGACTGCATTTTTGTGACTTCTTTCACCTGGTTACTTATTAGGTTAGAATGGACCCTAGGAGCAAGGATTTTGATCTCAACAGACTAACGTATGGAAGCATTCATCAGCTAACCGAGGAAGAGATGAAAAAACAGGAGGGGGATTATATTTACCGTTATCGTTACAATGGAGGGGGTGCCTCTCAGGTTTGGCTGAGCTCTGGCAGGTATGGTTGGGGTTCACTAATCTGTGGAATATGTTTGAGCTTTATTTGAATCAGTTGACTTACCCTCTTCATGTCTTCTTTTGTGAGTTCAGATTTGTTGTGATCGACCTCTCAGCAGGTCCTTGCACCTATGGAAAGATTGAAACTGAAGAAGGCAGTGTCAGTTCGAAAACACTTCCCCGGTTACGGAATGTGATGTTTCCAAGAGGTTTGCCTGTTTCTGGTGACCATTCTCCCCATGATATTTTTGTTGGACAAGTTGCTGCTTTGGTTGCAACTACAATTGAACATGTTATAGCTCCTGATGTTAGGTAGTCTGATACTACCCTTTCCCAAGTTATTACTGCTTTTCTCAATTTTCAGTTTTCGCATTGTTAATGGTGTTTCATGCACTAATCCATGTTAAGTTAAAAACTATGAAATAATTTAATATGACTGGTCTACTTAGATCTCCAGTGGATAGCCAAACTCATTTGTGAAAGTTTGTTGTTTGTTTTTTGCTTTCTTGTAACTATTTCTACTTGAAAAATAACAGAAGTTTTTTCATCTGCTTCTAAGATATGCATATCGTCGTTATGAATCATGTTTTGATAATCAAAATTCACTGATATTCTAGTTACCCAAAATTCTTGTTGCATATTTGTACTAGTTTTTTCCCTAGCCAAGCTATCTTGATTTCATGCAGCACAGGAAATGCCTGATTTACCCTTTTTCCGGTCATTTTGTTGCGGTTGAACAGCCTTATTCTGTCTATATTTTAATTTAACCTTTTAGCAATTTCCTTGAAATTCTTTTCATCTAGCTATGTTTCGTTGGTTTGTTCCCTCTCTAGAATTATGTATATTAATGTTTTTGGGCATAGGTTTGAAACTGTTGATACAACAACAAGGCTGCTTGTACCGATCATCATCCTTCAAAATCATAATCGGTACAATATCATGGATAAAGGCCATAATTACAGTATAGATATCGCAGCTATTGAGGCAGAGGTATATTTGTTATTTTTTGTGCTTGCCTAATTGCTCATTAGAAAGTGTGATGGTATGATCATAAATATTGTTTTCTTGCTTTTCTTTATCAAATTCCCTGATAATTGTAGCTCAGATAACTAATATTTCATTTTCTGGGAATTAATTTTGGAAATTTCTTATAACGTAGTAAATTCTCTCTAGGAATTATTACTTACCACTTACGTTTTCTCAATCCTTCTCTGGGAACTAACTGTCATCTAGACTACTTAGAGGTCACTCAGGATGACTGTTGTGGGATCTTCCTCCCTTCTGAGGTACTAGCTAACACTGTTGTTCTCCAGACTCAGCATTAGTTTTTTGTCAAACGTAAATTCTATAGTTTTCTTTCTATTATGTGAATTGGTTGTTAGCTGGAACGTTCGGGTGCCCTATTGGAATGTTGATATTCATCATAAACATTATTAAATCAATAAAATGGAGGGGTAGTCACAATGGGACTTCATCTAATTTACTGAAGAACAGCAATTGCTGATGCTGAATAAGCTGATATTTTGATGGTTAGACTAATGCTTCAAGCTCTAAGAGCAGCCACTTTGCACAAAAAATACTGGAGGTTAGGTTTACCTGGACTGTGACCTTTAGCACATTCGATTCGGGGGACAAATACAGGACAATAGCCTTTAATGTGAAAATGGTAAATAAAGCACAACAATTTTTGAACTTATTGGTTGGCACTTGGATGGAATTAAGGCCAGATAACGACGATTGAATTAGAATTCAAGTTCAAAAGAATTTTAAATTTAGGGCAATGCATCTGATTGTTTAGAAATTGGAAATATGTGGATCTCAGTATGGTTGCTCCTTTGTGACCTGTGCATCTTGGGTTTGTAACAAAGAAACAACTTCTCTGCATATGGGTTTAAGGTATTGGACATCTTACCCTCCCTAGAACCCATGGTGGCAGGAGCCTCATTAACTAGGACCACACTTTTTGGTATTTTTATTTTTGTTTTGAATAATTTTTTGATAGCTAGTCAAACAACTATTATTCAATGGCTAGGTGCATATTGCATGCATTGTTCTGTTTGGATAATTCTCAACGAGCAATAAGCGTTCCTTGTAAACAATTATGACTTGCAGAATAACTCAGTTTGCCTTAGAATTTGTAAACTCCACACTCACCTTATTACTAAAATTCCTAACTGCTTTGTGGTAGCTGATACTGCAAACTTAGTGCATTTGAAAATTTCTGATGTATAACTCAATTTCTAATGTATAACTCTATAATTGGAAGAGCTTAACCTGAAAAATGGAGTCCATCTGGATGAGTCCTACATCAAGGTTTCTTACCACATTGTGGAGCAAACAAACTTATCATTCTCTACCATGCATGTCTTATCTAGTTCAATTAATTGAATCTGATTGAAGACAGATTAGGAGCAAGCTGACACTGCTAAGATCCTTTGTTTACTTGCACGTTTAATTTCAACCTTTTAACTTTTAAATTGACTGGATGTATGGGCCCCACCAGAGTTTAGCATCCTTGCTTACTGCATGGGGTTTATAAAATAATCAAGGTGCATGCTGAATAGATACACAGTAAAACTTTGATCTTGCTACGTATTTCTCTACAAGCCATTTACTTTGACTTGGACCCCAACCTTGATTTCACAAACTAAAATGGTTTCTTCAACTGAGTGGCAACAATCATGCAAGTTGGCATGCGTCAGTTGTAGAATTTTTGGGCAATTAGAATATATCAGTACTCAATTTGAATTTTTTGTTCTTTTCAGATAAAGAAGATGGTTCACTCTGGGCAGGAAGTCGTAATGATTGGGGGTTCACGTGCATTACATCGCCATGAGAAGTTGGCAATTGCTCTTTCAAAAGCAATGCGAGGCCATTCTCTTCAAGAAACAAAGAATGATGGACGCTTTCATGTTCATACAAAAACATATTTAGATGGAGCTATTCTTAAAGAGGTGTTTTCTTAAGTTGTTGTTCTGCTTTTGGTAACATAATGATATGAATTAATGATGTACTTGCCAGTCTGATGAAAACAGAAAAGGTGTGTTTTGAGATAATGCTGTCATTCGCTGCAATAACCTCTTACCATCTCCATGGGGTGCTAATTATTCTTTATGCTATTTTTAAATGGTTTCTTAGATGCACTTTGCCTTATAAAAAAGGTTAAGGTTTTACAGACTCCTACAAGTGTGCTGTTTCTTCTCTTACATTCATAAATATGCCTGCTGGCTCAGTGTGGTGACTCTGTTTCTAAGTTCTGCATTAGCTCTAAAGTTCTTCGTCTTCAACTCTTGCTATATTCTTGCTAAATGCAATGTTTTATGTCTATGCATGAGCTTACAGCTTGTTAAGATATATCAACGATTTTTCTGTTCGTTGAAGTTGTATTTCTTAGTTATGACAATTTATTTTGAAATTCTGATTGCAGGAGATGGAACGTTCTGCTGATATGCTTGCTGCAGGTTTTCTAGAGATGGCTGACCCATCGCTTTCTAGTAGATTTTTTCTTCGCCAGGTTAGTATAAATTAGCTATCTCTATCTATATGTTCCTCTGGGATGTCATGGAGGATACTAGCCTGCACTGACCAATAAATGTGCTTTTCATTTTTACATTATCACCTAATATTATTTTGTGTTCCCAGTACTGGATGGATGAGTCTGATGGTTCAAGTGATTCATTACTGAAGCATAAACCTCTTTGGGCTACTTATAGCTCCAAACGTGGCAAGGATAAGAAAAAAGAAACAAAAAAGAAACAAGGAGATCTCTACCGGACTTATGGAACAAGAGTCATCCCTGTGTGAGGACACCTTCCCTTCTGCTTACTATTTTTATGTACAACTTAAGCCTTCCTTTTCAATATATTATCTCTTGGTTGATCCAAAACAAAAGAAGAAGAAGAAGAAAAAAATGAAAAGAAAAAAAAAGTAGAACTTAAGCCTTGTGATGGTTTGAATATCTCCGCAGGAGTACAATTCTATAGGCCTTCTAGTAATTGCTAGAGTTGCTGAAAACTTATCCTGTTGAAAATAATTATCTAAAATTATTAGATGTCGTCATGCATTTATCACATATTCCTTTACAATATTCATTTATGGATGCATTTGAATTGAAACCTATTCCCATGACCAGATTGATCTTGCAACTATACTAAATTACACATTTTAAACAGATGAAAGTTCATACATATACATATTTGTATATATATTCACATTACTTGTTTTCTTATAACTAGGGAGGAAAGAACAACTTTAACGTCCAATTTTGAAACTGCTTTTCAAGTAAAAGAATTATTTCAAAACTTTAAAAGTTCCCACTTTATGTTAAATGTAATAGTACTTTGTTCAGGTTCAAACTTTGGTACACTTAACAAAATAATGTTGCACGAATGAATTTCTCTAGAATATTCTGGAGAAATTTATTCTCTAGTGGCTTAAGAAAATTCTGGAACTTTCTAAAACACTCAGGACCATTCTAGGACATTTCGTAACACCATAGCAAAATCCAGAGTGCCCTAGGTAATTCTCGAACCATGCTACGTTGGTGTTCAAGTTAGCTTTCTTGAGTGCCTGGCGTGTTCTAAGGTGGCGGGTCGTGACATATTGACACGACTCTAACATACGTCGACGCGGCCTTGTACCCAAAGACTTTTCATGGAAGAAGCATAACTGAGTCCATTGAAGCTTGTTGGGGATATAATTCACAAACCATATTCAAGACTAGCAAGTATTGATTGTTTTGACTTTGGAAAAAGACTGGTTGGTATTGTGTGCTGGAATGATTTTTCACTGCGTAGTTTGAACCATTCAGTCATTGTAGCATGCATGCTTTGTAACCACTTTCTTTTTGTTTGTTCTATTGGTGTTTATGGATGTACTATTTTTGGTAGCAATGGTGATTTAGGGTAACCAAACCAAAAATAAATTAATAAATTAAATTGAATTAAACAAAAAAAGGATCTGTTGCTGGGAATTAATATAATCTGCTATGCTTTTGGTGTGATAGCTCCTGAAATGGAATCAGCTCCTTTATGCAGCTTTGTTCTATCATTGGCTGATGTGGATCCACATCTTATGATGGAAGATGAAGGTCTTGTGTGGACAAGTAATGATGTTGTTATTGTACTTCAGCATCAAAGTGAAAAGATACCCTTGAGGTGAGTAGAGTTGATTTATTTATATATTTAATTGTACAGTGAAATTGGTTAGCAGTCTAGGAGTTATTTTTAGCTTTTCCATTGCTTTTTGAGCATGTCTTGTTTCATTTAAAGTCATTAGACTTCTCTTGTTATCAAATTTCACTTAATTATTGGGCATTCAGCAGATGCTGAATAGGAGAGGACAGGTGGATAAAAGAAAAAGGAGAAGGGGCAGGTAGAAAAATAGAAAAATGTAATGACAATCCCAAATTTAAGCGGCCTTGTTCCTAAATTTGTAGTAGTTAGAAATCCATTTACTCTTTATGGTCTATATATTCCTGTGTTTGGTGTCATGTCATTCGGCCGGTCTTTGCTGTGTCTGGATCGTGTTGCTTTCAGCATATCTTGATTATTCCTTCAAGACACCAGATCCCTTGATTTCAAATTCATATATACAAACCCAAACTTAGTTTTAGTCATATCTGCATTTGCATGTACAGGCTGGGGCTACCTGTTGCATCTGCTTAGTTCTGTATAACTGCATAATAGATGAATATGTCTTTGGCATTCCTTTACCCTTTATGTTCAGTATCACTTGCATCAGCCATTGCCAACTCCAAACTATTGCACCTCATGCAGTATGATGAAATGCTTTACAGTTCCAAAATATATTGTACATGTTAAAAAAATGACACACATGTTTTTCTTCAACAGTTACGTCTCAGAAACAGAGAGAAGGCATGCTATCCCCTCACAAGTGCAGCGCCATATATTGGCTGGTCTGTCGTCTGTTGTGGGTGGATTAAGTGCACCATACGAAAAGGCTTCTCATATACATGAAAGGCCGGTTGTAAATTGGCTATGGGCAACGGGTTGCCATCCATTTGGACCATTCTCGAATACTTCCCAAGTTAGTCAAATGCTTCAGGATGTTGCATTGGTAAGGATAATCCAGGTCTCCCTTATTCTGCTTGAACACGAGATTAATAGTTGATGTGCTGCATGCATCAAGTTCACCAATCTCTTTTGGAATTTCTCATTGTTTTCCAGTCTCTGTTCAGAAACAACTATAGGTGACATACATTAAATGGATTCTGCATTTTCATTTGTATGCAGAGGAACATAATATATGCACGTGTGGATTCTGCCCTTCGCAGAATTCGAGATACATCAAAGGTAATATTACCATCATTTATTCACCATTTGGTTATTCATGTAAATGCTTATGGAGTCTTGTCTTTGTGACAGTCTGTTCAAACGTTTGCTGCGGACTATTTGAAAACCCCTCTTGGTGAACCAGTGAAAGGACAAAAGAACAAGTCGAGCACTGAGCTGTGGTTGGAGAAATTCTACAAAAAGACAACTAACCTGCCAGAACCTTTCCCGCATGAATTAGTTGAAAGATTAGAGAAATATTTAGATGTAAGTCACCCTCCAATCTGCATCAAAGGTTTTGAGTTCTATTGTCATGTTTGGGAGTAACACGTTGTCTTGAATGTTTGAATGGCAGAGCCTCGAAGAACAGCTTGTTGATCTGTCTTCCTTGTTATACGATCATCACTTGCAAGAGGCACACTTGAACAGTACGGATATTCTTCAGAGCTCCATGTTCACCCAGCAGTAAGTTTTCCTGTAATTTATTCCATAAATTTTATTTTTTCAAGAGGCGTATTTAATTAGTGACAATGTAAATAGATAATTCATCATTTTGGTGATCATTATCTGCACGTCTGCTACACAGATATGTAGAGGATGTTTTGGCCAGCGAGAAGGAGAGAATGAAATGTTGCAACATTGAATACAAACTTCCAGTGCAGGTCTCCCAAAATTTCATCTATGCGGGGATTCTTCTCGCCGGATTCTTTGTATATTTTGTTGTCATTTTCTTCTCATCTCCTGTGCGCTGATGCAGCGGAAAATCCCATTCCTTGTATTGGGATAACTTCAATTTTGTTATGTGGTGAAATGGATGTTTGGTTGCATGTAATTTATTTTAAACTGAGGCAGGAAAGACACATTAGCTTAGATAATGGTACGGCTCATTGTATAAAACTTCCTAACAGGCTAAGCTTCTCTTTTCCAGAAATTCTGGAGCTTCGGAACAGTGACATTTAGTCCCCTCTGCTCTAGTAACTATTTCGTGTTTCTGGAATATATGTGTCTCTCCCAAAACACATTCAACTCATATGATACATGGCCTACACTTAATCCTCGTACTCGATTTTATTTTTATTGATGGGCGATATTTTGGGAATATATGATTACCCCTCCTGTTTTCTTCAGTGCTGTTGCTGCTGACAGTAATTGAATCTTCTTCGAAGAAAAGGAGAGTCACCTCCAGATTATCACTTTGTTAATTAAATTATTGGAGGATTATGTTTTTTGGGCCATAATAAGGAACAAGATATGTTAAGAAAGGGATGTGAATGAAGCTCACGCTTCTTTGCAGAACAAAACTTATAGGTGTTAAGAGTCTATGTTATAGGCAATGATAAGGGGAGGTGCTTAGCTTGTAATATAATATTGGTTCTTTAAGTTTGCTCTTATATCCATATGCCTTTTAGATTTTGTATATATATTTATTTTATGAATCTAAATTATCCTTTTTAGGGTGGGTATTGAGGAATAATGGGGTGAAAAGTGACGAGAATGTAATTGTTCTATTTTTACAGAGGTTTGAATATATTAAGTTTTAACCCAAGCTAATAGTTATCATTAAAATGAGAGTCAATGGGACTTCAAGATGATTGAATGTAAGGGAAAAAGTTCTTACTTTTCTTATTATTAACTCTCTTTATCCACTTAAGAAATTAATTTTATAATAATTATTATAAATTAATTTATTTAATTAAATTAAAATAATTTATTTTATTTGGATATTTTATCATATTAAAATTACCATAATTATTATTGAGAGGGTGTTTGAATGAAAAAAAAAAATTGAAAAAGTTAATATAAAAATTATACGTGATAAAATTTAATTGAAAAAAATTAATAATTAATTAAAAAAAATTAATAACTTTTTGTAACTTCTGGTAAGGTTTGATAATCCAAACACCACTTGAAATGATATTTTATTATTAAAATAATTTCTTATTTAAAATAATTTTTATTTAAATGATATTTTGTAATTAAATTTATTCTGATTTCAAATTATTTTTAACTAAATAATTATTTATTAATAAAATGATCTATTTTTAAATAGTTTATTGAATTAAAAAATTAATAGTTAATAATTTATTTCATTAAACACAATTAATTATTATTAAAATAATAACTTATGATTAATACCTTTTTATGAAAATAATAATTATTTTTAATGATTAACAATTTAGATTGTTTTATAGTTAATAATTATTTCTATTAAATTATACATTTAATAATATAATTTAATAATAAAATAAATGCTAATGTACTATTAAATTGAATATTTAATTAAAACATTTTGCTACAATTAGGTTTTCTCTGTTAAAGGTAATAAGTATTAAATTGATTTATTATTAAAATAAGAAATAAATTTTGTTAAATTAAAATTAATTATTTTGAAATAAAAATTTATTCTTACAATAAGTAATTATTTATCATCAAGTACGTCCTTTAGAGAAGATAAGAGTAAACAATTGATGCACGATTTAGTAAAAAATTCAAAAAGCAAGGACAATTAATAATTATTTATTTGAAGCAAAACTATTGAAAATTTATAATTCTCATTACTTAATAAATTAATTTTAATACAGATATTTTACATCCCAAACTTTATATTTTTTTAATTCATTTTCCTCGATTAATTCTGAAAACACAAACGTAGAGGAGAGAGGTGAGATCAGAAACAGCTTTTTCAAGGCTGGCGTAATTCCATCAAGCAAAACTGCTCAGAGCCCAGTGCACATTTCATCATCTCTCATGTCTACCGACATTTTTGCATGCTTTCTACTAAATTCAAATATATACATATATATATATATATAAACAGAAACTTAAAAAAATAACAATATTACAGATATCACTAAATAAATAAATAAATAAAGAGAAACAAGGGTAGGAAATCCTCAGCAGAGTATTGCTTGTAATTTGTCATCAAAATTAGATAATCAGGTCTCAAAGATTCCATGCCATCATCGGATCCAAAATCCCTACTTCCACAGACTTGTAAATTTGTAATCAATAACATTATCATTAATAGTCGCGAAATTTTCATTTAAAAAAAAAAATTAAAGCATAGCATACAGATATTTATACATATATATATACATAGAGTAAGAGGGATGGTGTTCTATACAAAGGAGAAAGGAGAAAGGAGAATATAGAATTTGGCAGGACATTATTCACTGCGCCCGGAGAAGATTTTTAGGGCGAAGTGACTCAACTTTCCTGCTCTCTCATTCTCTGCCTATACATATATGTATATATACATGACAGAAAACCCTTTCACTAAAATTCAATCAAAGGGATCCCATCAATAGGCAACTCCCTTATAGCTTACAATATCAAAATACAAAAAACACGAGAGAGAGAGAGAGAGAGAGAGAGGGAAGAAGAAGTAGCAAACGGCTGGGGTTAAATACAGGAAGATTACGGATTAGGGTTTTGTAGAGGATTCCATTTCGACTGTGTCCTGCTAAATTACCGAAAAGACCATCATCATCTCATCATCTTACGAGATGAACCCGTGGGCCTAACTTGATTCAACTTCGGCAACTTATATATCGTTTTGTAGATCTGCTATATGTACCCAGCCCAGATTTAGTGGCCCAATTATCATACCAACCCCAATCCAAACAAAAAGTTGAAGGTCTGCGTCATCTAATATATAGAAGAGTAAATTACACTTAGACACCTTAAACATTTTAGTAATTATATTTGAACTTCTTCAACATTTAAAAATTACAAATACTTCCTTTATTTTGACTTCTTCCATCAGGTTTTTGTTGGGGCTACAATTAAAATAATGACATTAGTCAAAAAGTCACTGCATAATTTCCATTTTATCCTTCGTTCTGCTGCATGGAGACCTTCACAAATGATGTTCAAAATAGTTGTAGAAGCACCATATTTTTTCCGAGTCTTCTCTTACAAACCTAATTGTAGCAAAAGAGGAGAAAAAGCTTAGAAATTGAGAAAAATGATAGAGAGAGAGAGAATAAAAATGAAAAAAGAATGATATATATATATATGAAAAGGAGTTAACAAATGTAGCGTGCTTCCACCACTAGTGTGTGTATATATATTGTGTTAATAGAAAAATTCAAAAGCTAAGTGAAATTACCAAATGAAATTGTGTTACATTTTTTTTTTTGGCAAGTTTGTGTTACATTTTTACTGCAACTTAATTTTTAAAAAGGTTTAAATCATTTATAATCATTTTTAACTACAAACAATGAAGGGTGCTTTTGTTATTATAAATAATTTAAGGGTAAAATACATGTACTTCTGTCCAATATTTGAAAACATTATACCTAACTCCCTTTGTAATTTTATTAAAAATAATGATTAAGTCAACTTTTTTTAGTAAAAATTATAATTCGACCCCCAAATTTTATATGGGTGGCTTGACCAAAACTTACATTAAATATATTTATAATCACTATAATTTTAACAATTATATTTTTGAAAAAAAAAAATGCTCTCATACTTTCCATAAAAATGAAATAATTAACTGTTGTGGCAAATAAATAATGACAAATTAAATAATTGAACATTTTTTGATAAACAATATCTATTGTATAAATTATATTCTTAAAAGTATGTTAAAAGAGAGTTTTTCCTTTTTTTTTTTTTTTTAACGGATATTTTAAAAGAGTATTAAGGTAACTTTCTACCAGACACCGTAACACTCATTCAAAATACAAAAGTAAGAGAGGAGTTGAGGTGGAGTAATTTTTTTTTTTAAGCTAAAGTATTTAATAAAATGGGTGGCCTTGTTACTATATTTGTTCACCAAAATGCCAGTTAGCCTTCAATATGTACACGAATTACACAGAATCGTTACACGACGGGCACTTGCAGAGATCAGTCGATTTCCAAACGCGGATACCAAATTCGTTTGCCGAAGGACTCATGCTACACGAATATGCCTGCGCTGACTGACGTTTTCGGCTTTTGCTTTCTCAAGAGAAATGCTAAGGTGTTGTGCGTGTAACATCGATCATCTATATATCTGAGATTTAAAATAAATTTTCATACCTAGTTTATGATGAAAAATAAAAAGAAAAATACATAAAATTTTAAGATATTAAAAATAATTAAATTAAAAAATTAATTTATTGATAAATATTTTTTTTGTTTTTTTATAATTTTTAATGTACTCAAATAAATTACGTATTTAAGATTTATTTTTCCTTATCATTATTTTTTTTTTTTTTTTTTTTAAGTGATTAAATCATCACTCTAAATACACCCTAAATAAGTAACACCCTAAATAAGTAAAGAAATGGTAGCGAGGTTGGTTTAGTCCAATCCTAATAGAAAGTATTATTCTTTTTTATCACTTATCTACTAATAAGAATTAAAATAATACAAATTATATAACTACTAAACAAAATATTTGTAATTAGGTTTTTATCAATTGATATTTGAAGTGTAAAAAAAATATTGTGACTTATGATATTGGTCGTTTGATCAATACTTTAGATGGCTAATTGACTAGACTATTTTGTGAAGTTCTCTTTTTTTTATTTGAACCCGTATAAATAAGAAATGCTGCGTTTACAACAAATTTTTTCAACACTTTTTACAACATCTAAAATGACGGCGTTTTGAACCAAAAAAAAAAAAAGAACAAAAATATTATGCTTATACCCTATCCCTTACACCTTGCTAGTCACGACGGGCAGTGACCAGTGTATTTTGTTTAAAACTATCACAGCCGCTGAATGATAATTTTAAAAAGAATACACTGGTCACTGTCTGTCGTGACCAGTAAAGTGTAAAACATAGTGTAGAAAACAAAAAATAAATAAATCTTTATAGAGAGCCATGTGAAGAAGAAAGTTATTTATTTATTTTTTTAGTCCAAAACGAGTAGTTTTGAAATGTTGTAAAAAATATTAGAAAAATTAATTGTAAACGTAGCATTCCTCCGTATAAATGCCACTGGCCAAGCGGAGTATAATTGATTACACCTCTCATAGTCAAGTTAACAATCTGTTTAAGAATAATAAGTTTTAGTCATCTTTTAATTTATATGGCCGCAGGGATGGACCCACAACTGTCATCTTAAGGGCCCGTTTGGAGCTCTGAAGATCTCTGAAATGTTCTGAAAAACTCTGAAAAATTTTTAAAATCTCTAAATTTCTCTAACACTTTTTACACATTCACACATATTACAACTCTAGAAAAAATTACA
>JAVXUM010000046.1:26025297-26037081 GCA_035590655.1 Pouteria glomerata
AATCATGGAAGGGACTCCATTTTCAGATATCGATAGTGGATGACTTTGTCTTCAGAGTTCTTTACTTCTTGGAAGCCGTTGTTCTTGTCTCTACCCTCTGTTTCTTCTACCTCTGTTGTGGTTACCATTTTTGAACTGCTTCGATCTCCATCTCTCTCTCTCTCTCTTTGCATTGTATTCTTTTTATTATATTCTGTATTGGGGAAATGAATCATTGCAATTTGTAACCCATATATATAATCTGTATTGGTGAAACGAGGGTGGATGGTAGCTGGGTGTCGTATGTTGAGTATACGGCACCATGGGTGACGTATTTGGAAGATACGACATAGTGAACACGTAAGTTAAACATACGACACCGCGTCTAATGTTGCAAATAATGCATTCGACGTCTATTTTTGTAATATTTTATTTTATTAATATTATTAACGTAAAAAACCCTTAATATTCTAACTCTAATGATATGTAATCTAATTAATTTATTATTCAGTCGTCGTTTAAGATGAGAAAAAATTTTAATTTGGTTTGATACTTAATTTAAAGCTTGCATCGATCCGTTTTTCACTTTAGAGATAACAAAGGACTTAAGGATCAGCAAGCAAAGCAGAAATACTAAGACTAGGGCTACATGGACTTGAGGATCAGCAAACAAAAGCAGAAATACAAGGACTAGGGCAACAGGACTTTCACTTACCTGCACTTTTCTTGCTCTCAAGAAAATATATGGATGACCGATGAAAGAATGGATTCCGAATGGGGAAATATATAGGGCAAACTTTGGTTACTGTATTTTAATTTTTAATTAAAATTTATTTTTATTTTTATTTTTATGGGTCAGATAAAATTGGAAGCACTAAGGAAGAAAAGCTTGAGCATTGGGGGAGGGGCCGTCAATGTCTTTGCACCATTTGGAGATGAAAGGTGGCCACTCATGAGAAAGTAATTATTAGTAAGATTGATCACTAACGATTCTTTAATTTTAGTGCTGACTTTCAATAATTAAATGAATAAATTCAAAAATTAGGTTTCCATGTTAGAGTTTATTGGGACTTGTGACTCATATGAAGAGTAACTAAGTGCTAAAAAGGAGGGGTGAATGCGATGCGGAGCGAGCGAAGTGAGCATCCGTCCTTACCTTGGGTCTAATATGTAATGGGCTGAGCTGTAGGCCCGAGGGTTTGGGGGGTGCAGGGGGCAACGCCCCCCACGATACGATACAGTGTAATTAAGGGCATTTAGGGAATTAGACCAAGTAATCCTATTAGAGTTAGGAATAGAAATGGTTATAAATATTCTCTATGTAACCCTGTGATCAATAAGAAATAACTCTCGGCTCTCGCTCCCGTGGACGTACCCAGATTTTAGATAACCATGTAAATCTATGTGTTAATTTTTTACTATTTTTCTTCTGTATATCGTGTGCGTGTGTTAAATCAGTCTTACAGGTTCAATAATGGGCGATCCAGCAATAGAGTGGGATAACACAGTTTTACTCGCTACATCGATCAATTAATAGGACTAATAAGACTTGGTAAGAGGATGAAACAATTAATTGCATGCAGAACTGAAACAAGTAAATATTACCGTTGCATCTGGTTTCTGCATAGAAATATATATATATATAGATATAGATAGCTACCGATCGTAATTTACGAGTTACCTTTAACATATTATTGCCTTCACACGTAAAATCAACTACTGTGAAGAAGAGATGAATGCTGGTAAATATAACTCCACTATATGTGAATTATTTTATATAAATTTTATATTACATTTAATTGGATATAATAAAGGGAAAATGAGTATCTACGTCTTATTCTTTTATTTAGTTACACTTTATAAAAAGTGAGACACTGTATTTATACTATTTGTTTTACTTAAAAAAAATTAGATCCATCAACCATCAGATCTAATAATATTAAACTAAATTTAATCGACTCGATCTATTTATTACTTAACAAATTTAAATTTATCAAATTTGATTATTAATGTATCTAAATTTAAATTGATTTGCCAAACTCAATATTAAAAATGAAATAAAGAAAATAAGAAAACATGCAATTTGAAAGCGATCCATATTATACATAAATTCATATGTATATACTACTATATATAGAAAACAAAATAAAATTCATCATGCATATGATAAAAATACAATAGTAAAAATATTTTTAACATTACAGTGCACACACACAAAACAAAAACGAAACCTAAAAAATTGTTATTAGAGCTTCAAGTACTATAAATACATTAGCCAATCATCCCTTAGAAAACTCAGTTCCCCTCCTCTTCTGAGATTGTGAAGCGAGTCAAAATTTGGTATATGGGTCATATTTGACTCTTGTTAGATTGGAACTGATCTGAACAAGATCTGGTTCATTAATGTGTTTAAAAAAAATATATATCATAAAAAATGACTTTATTCTTCCTTGACTAGAATGAGTTTTGGTGAAGTATTTACTATATTATTTCATTTTTTATTAGCTAAAATTCTTACCTTTCTTATTTAAGGATAATATCATAAATTTATTCATATTCTTATTTTATCGTACTATTTATTGTATTTTACCAAAATATACACATCTCACATCCTTAAATTCATTTTATTTGCATATCAAAAGTTGTTATATGCAACACTTTATGTGTTTAGTAAAACAAACGAAATTTTTTAAGATATTTAAGTAATTTTTGAGTATTTTATAAAATTTTTGATAACTTTTAATAATTTTTAGTTATTTGGTAAAAAGTTAAAAAAATTATCAAAAATTTTTAGAAACTTTTAATTATTTGGTAAAAAGTTAAATAAAATTTAAAAAATTTTGATTATTTATTAAAAAATTTAGAGAGAATTTTAAAAATTTTGGACAACTTTTATGGTGTTGTCAAATAAAAAAAAAAGTTACTGAAAATTCATTTATTAAATTTTTTCCACTTTCAAGTGCGCTTACCTTGGAATATCGTGTTCGGAGACCCGGCCTTCACGGAGACCCGGCCCAATCATTCGGGCTTATTCTCCTCGCAATAATGGTTTCGACGGTCACGGTATTTGGAGGCCTGGTTGGTGGGTAAATTTTTAATAAAAAAATATTAAAAATTTATCACTGTTACAGTAATTTTATACTAAATTTTATAATTTTTCTACTCTTTTACAGTAATTTAATATGACAGCGATCTCCACTTTTTTATATCTTTTTGTTTTATTACAGTAAAAAAATCTTATCAAGCTAACTTTTTTATTCTGCTACGGTAACAATTTCACCAAACACTTAAAAAGTTACTCAAAGTTATCAAAAATTACAATTTTTTTACTAAAAATATTAAAAATTATCATAAATAATTTTTTTAAAAAAAATTATCAAAACTTATTAAAATTTTGACCTCCAAAAACCGTTCGAGTGTATATATATTACGCACTCTTGAAAAAACTTTCGAAATTCTCCCGCCAGTTGAGAGCGACCACAGAGAAAGATGAAAGATCACCAGGTTCAATTTCAAACTCCGACGAAGGATCTTCAACACACGAATCGCAGATCCAAGTCCATCTCCGATCAAACGAAGAAGTCTCTGAAAGTATATTTGGAACTCTCAATACATATAAATGTGCAGATTTATATATGTGCATGTGTGGAATATAAGTATTTTGAATAGGAGAAATTTCTAATTTCTGAATCTGATTTGCTTATCTACTGTCTCAGAGTAATAAAAAATGTTTGGACTCTGTGTCTAAATCGGTTTCAGAGGACGTCTCACTCGACTCAACCGAGTTCTCTTCAATCTCGGAGATTTCAGAGGATCACATACTTGGCAACTCCGCAGTGGTAAATCCAGACTTTGCTTCGCAATTGAATGTTAATTCTTGTTTGAGAAATTGATTCTCCCTTCTAGTGGTGATTTTTGGAACTAGTTGTGACTTTCAATCCACAATTCACTGTTGCTTATCGTTTGGTTGTTATGGCCTTTTCGATGACAATTCATATTGCTTACTGTTTTATTGACAGCCACTGCTTTATTAGTAATATTTCTAGGTCTTCAGAGTGAATATTGATCTGTTTCTGTTTCAGAGCCTTATCGCATCATTGGATCCAGTGCTTTCGCCTTCATTAGAGACGGTTGCTACGTCCGATCTCACTCCGTCGTGGTCCACTGTCACAGTACACAAGGACGATGCCGACGATGTCTCAGTCGGCAATGGCAGACCTGCTGAATCCAGAATCAGTGTCGATATTGCTTCCGTGGAGGCAGAGATGGTGGTGAATCATCTCAGGCAAGCTCGATTCAGAGTCTCGAATTCAAATGACGTTGATATTCACTCTAAGAAGCTTTTGTATGCATTGATCGAGGTGGTGATTGAAGAATTCAATGCTTTACCTGAAGAGAAAGAGCTGTTTGCTGAACTTGTTTCAACGAAAATTCGACCTGTCTTAGTGTGTTTCTTGCTGGGGATCCTTGCTGTTCTACTGGTGTTTATATTCGAATCTGGGGTACCAAGCTCCTTCAGTGACCCTCCGCCAACATGAAATCCTGTCTTTGGTGCATTAATGGTTGCTTGGCCCTTAAAACGGTAAAAGATCATTTGAATTCTGCTTACTTTGATCCTTTGAAGTACTACTGTGCTTTGGATGCGGTAGTGCTAGCTTTAGTTTGATTTGACTACTTGTACAAGAGGATTTTATTTATTTAATTTTTTGTTTTAAGTGCTTTACGGTTATTAGTTGTGTCCCATAACTCGAGCAATTAAAACATAAAACCTCAAATGAATTTCTTGCTTGTATAAAAAAACTTCGAAGTTTGTTGATGTTGGTTTATGGTCAGCCTCAGAGGCTGAGTTAGTCGTAACAACTAAGAAGCCAACACTAGCTTCCACAGTCATCAGATAGATCAGTCCCTTCTCAAAGTAATCATTGATCTAAGCAGGGTCACAGGCTCTATATCTTCCTCACACCATTCCTGACTTATAACTCTGGTTTAAATATTCAGCTTATTTCATTAGTGCATTTGATATATGCTCCTAACGTACAAGATGTATAAGTTGTGTTTCTAATATCAAGGAGGAAACACTGGAACACAAGAATGTCATCTGCTGGAAATCATATTGGATATTGGAAAATATAGCACTTAATATTTTGACACCTACAAGTGACTTAAGCTGGGTACTGGCAGAGCTTGAGCAGATGTTTGCTACCCTAACATAAAATTGTTGGGAATAACACCTAATCTGGAACTATGAGATGCGGTATGAAGATCACACGTATACAAAGACAAATAAAAACATAAGATTTAAACAGTTCACCTAAGAAGTAGGGCTATGTCCATGGAGTTGCCGTAATTTTCACTATTCTCTAAAGGCAAAGATAGAAAAATTTCTAGGTTACCTATGCAATTGCCTCTTTCCCATTACTGAAGAAGATATAAATATTGACATTACTGGAATCAAGTGACCATCTGGACCATCGTGGGCCACCATCCGGATCACAGTAGCCTTGCATTTCCCAAGGCACGATACGGATCATAAACTTACATTCAGAGAAGCCAATGAAGTATATTGAGGTCAAAGTGACAGATTGAACCAGCACACACCATCTATTAGTTTCAGCCAGCAAGGTTTATCCCAGCCCCAGCATTAAAACCCCATTAACCAAGAATGGGGATAATTTTTAATCTGTAGCAAGCTTCAAGGTCTACTGAAGGCCATAGGAACAAACAATAAGTTAGTTCAAAAAGACTATTCTGAGTCAAGCAGGGGTCGAACTAAAACACTCATTTCTAGCAACGCACTTGTTGGCATTGATGGTTTATGTTTGGGGTGTTGGGGTAGTTTTCAGGAATTATACTGAGTATCAAGCAACGTTGAGATCGTCGGAGTCCGGCGAAAGGAGTGAGAACCAGGGCAAGCTGGAACAAGAGAGAGAGAGTACTGGGGCAATCTTAATATGGTAATCGATCCTTGACCCTTTGGAAGGGAAGAGTTTATATAAGCGGGGAGGAACCCTTCTAGGCGGGAGTTAAGGCTTCTGATCCGTTAGAAGGATGTTTAGCCCTAACCTGGCGTGCCTAGATAAGATTAGGATCCCCCACGTAAATCTCTCCCTAGATTGGTTAGGATATGATCCTAACGGCCCCCTGATTCTAGCTCCCATTCCGCTGAATCCCCGATGATCCCGCTGGTTAAGTAAGTTGTTAAGAATTCTTGAACCTTGTTCCGAGTTCAAGAAGGTATGACGGTCCCGCGGGAAGGTTTTTGTTACTCAAAATGACGCGGCGATGATGTTTTGCGGGAAATATTGTTGCCATTAGTCAGAGATCATTTCCCCGCGGCCGGGGTACCTACAGTTTACTACATAAATTTTGTGTTTTCGTTTTATACAATCTGTTCAGCAATATTTATAGCCATAGTGGGCATCTTAATTTCCTTTCTTTTTACATGTTGATCTTGATTTGTGTTCTTTATTCATACAGTTTCTCATACCATTAAGACAATCTTGAATGCTACTCTATTGAATTGCAAACCTAACATCCTTCATCGTTGAAGATATTCTGCGTTCCCCCTTATTTAATTAGAAGCTCATCGGTGTGCATGCACGTTGTTTGCCGCTCACAAGGTGCCATCTTTTGTAAGCCAAAATTACACATCAGATATCTTAGCCCTAAACTATTGCTGATGCATTAATGTAGTTTTGGTCTAACGTGATGTTGGGGCACAAATATTCAACTGAAATAATCATAATTGTTTTATTTATTTTGTTTATTTTTAATTATTTGAAGTGACAATCCATTTACCAAACTAGAGAGGACAAACCTGCTTCACGATAATACTGCTGGAAACAAACGAGGAGTCATTGCAAAAATATGCTTGGTTACACAAAATCATAGTTGGAAATTGTGACTTTCTGTTATAATTGTCAAGAGCGTTCATTCTCCTACTCATAAAATCAACAAAACTCACTTTTGTTTTCCAAGTTCTATGAGAAAATAGATGGTAAAGTTTTCGAATTATTTATGAAAAACAGTCGTATGGTTTATTATCCAAGAAATGAAGGAATCCTGAGGTTTTGACGATGCTTGGATTTATATATTTAGTCAAACATTAGATTTGCTTGAGATAGGCTAATGCCAAAACTGTAGAGCTTCTGACGGGGATGTGCACACAAAAACTTGTAGCCCAAGCCTAACACAAAATTGCACCAACCAGTTGGTGGCTTTCCACTTTTGATGGCTACATCACAGCATCCTCCATGTGTTGATGTCTGCCATTGTTGGGATTTTCTTGTCCTCTCATAATCCACTCTCTGTTAGTAGATTTTATTTCAATAATTACAGACATCAGAAAACAAACTTTAAGGACAGAAGTGCTTAAATCAACAGTGTTGATTTAATCAAAACTTATTAATTCAATCCAAAAAATTTATTAATTCAATTAAACTTAATTAAAACCATTAATTTAAGTATATCAGCTACTGAAGTTCAAAAAAGCAATTCAGTGATCAGTATCTGCACTTCGGTGATCAGTATTTCTGGTTTCTTGTCTTACTTAGTCCATGTATCTGGTAACTATTTCAACTCCTTTTTTACTTTAGTTATAAATTGAGAAGCTTTGTTAGAGCCGCGTTCACCACTTCTCACTTGCTGGCAACTGACGACTGGATGATCTTAATCTTTTGAATCATTGATAATGAAGTAATGTTAATTAAAGATGTTGCCTGAATGCCAAACAATGAAGCATTTTTCTGGTGAAAATTATTCTTGTAAAGGTTGTACCGAACAAATTTTTTGCAGGGCTTTTTGAATTCAATAATGTATGTGTATGAGCTGGCATAATTAGCAATAATACCTTTCCAATTTTTTAAAATCTTACAAGATCACTCAATATAAAAGTTCCCACCAAATTATTTTGGAAGTTATAATGCTTGTTATGTGTGATAATTATCCAAGTAGTTTTGCCATCTGTTTATTTTGGTATTGATGAAAGATTAAACATCTTAACTTTTCAGGCAGAAAGGGGTCTAAGAATTCAAGATCTAGAACAACAAAGGGGAAGGGGCAAATTAAGCTAATAAGATATGCCTTTAGAAGTCAAAAGGAATCGACACTTTGGATCAGTTGGAATTTTACGGGGGAGAGCCTAAACATTCCTAAACATTTGGACCATTGAGAAGACATAAACAATATTTATAAAGAAATAAAAACTATACCAGTGCAATAAACGTATCAAATTTCCCTAAAGACATCTGCAAATGTATGACATGCGGAGAGAGTAGTTTCAGGTTAGCTAGATAAACAAGTCTTTTTGGATAGAGATTAGTAGGAAGTGCTTCGATAAAATCAATAGTGAATGACCTATGCAATTTGAAAAATTAAAATAGAAGTGGAGTCACCGTGATGATTCATGAAACTTTAACCACCCATAATTAACGGGTGGATTACAGTATAAGTAAATCAAGTAAAATTTAAGCCGTCAAAAGATAATCCATCATCATAAGAACGAAGGAATTATTTATCTAACACCCATGTGAGGGAGCAAATGCAGCAAGAAAATTTGAAGTTGTCACTTTCAATTGTGTATTCACAAGCCTATAAAAGTTGTCTTATCCTTTGGTTGGATGGATCCTTATTCTTCACTGATTGGTCCTTCAATATAATGAAGGCACATCAAATAAGTTCTGATAAGTTCTTCCACGGAAGTTGTTGGAAAATGGATAAGGAAGAATCCGTAGGGATGACTGAAACTGAAGAAAACTACACGACTCTTCCTTTGGAAATGGTTAATCAAAGGGTGCAGGTAAAACTTCAATTTGACAATCTAAAAGTTCACTGATGCGGTCAATAAGTAGCTAAAATATCAACCTACTTATATTTTAAACGCTTGTAAATCATATTCTTCTGACTGAGAATTTCTTAAAGAGATATAGGGTACTTAAAAATCTGGTGATGTGCTGTAATCCACAAAACTCCAACTAACTGTATTTATATGCGATGACTCGGTTGAATCCACTTAAGTTTAGAAAAATAAAAATTGTTTGTGAGTGACTGAAGTCTTCTGCCATGCAATTATTGTATCTGGTGCTTAAATTAACAAACTTCTTTACACAGAAATTTCCCAATAACAAGTCACTCAGGGTGTTTTTTGGGTAGTTTCACTACAGAGAAAAAGTCTATATAACTATGTTAACAGTATTCAGAATCGTGAATATTTGAAATTGTTCCATTTTTGTGCTAAATGACATTCTTGCATTTGTATATATTTTTAGATGCACTCCAGGGTTAGACGCTCTATGCAATATGACATGCTTAGGCATACAAATTCCAATACACTTTCATGATTGAAATGCGGATGCATGATTCTTTCCTTTAGTCTTTGGCTTACCACAGTGATTTAGCTTGGATTTTGCTTTATAGAAGAATCTCCTCCTCATTGAAAGATTAACTGAGGGTTAAACCTAATATGAGTGTCACTGAAAGTAGGAACATGATGTCACTGGTTGTTTTGTCCCGGCGTCTCTCTCACTACAAATTGTTGCTTCCTATGGCATTGGAATACTAGTTATACTTCCAAACTTGTCCGTGTTAGTCTTTTGGGATTAGTTTAAGTGGCTTGTGAATATACTTCCTATAGAAATCACATGGGTTTGATTTCTTATTGAAACGAGATATGTATAAAGGGCAACATATATATTCCCTTTTTATCTACCAAGTATACGATTAGTTAAAAGATACAATAAACCGATGAAGGTTTTAGTATTCATTTTGGAGATGCCTTTGATTGTTTGAGTTGGCACAAAGTTCTAATTCAGTACTTTTGCTTCCAAGCATTTTATGTTCAGATTTGTTCCATTTAAAGTTCGAAATATGTACCGCAAGCAATTCATCTTTCCAGCCAAATGCCAACTTTAGAACACGTGGCAAATGATTCAGTCACCCTGCTTTTATTGCTATGTGGTCAAATGGTTAGTGTTGGTCACATGCTGTGAAAAAAAAGTGTTGGCCACATGCTGTGAAAAAAAAGTTTTGGCCTATAAGGAAGTAATTACTTTGACTTTAACCCGCACCAAAAGAAAAAAAAAAATAGAAAAAGAAGGATAATTTCTGGCGCTATATCAGTTTTGCTTCTTTGCTAGGGGAATCTGGCTTTCATCACTGAGTAATGTATGAAATGGAGCTGTGATGGGGTGGATCCAGGCAATATTTGGTCAGTCAATCCCCTAACCTAGCCAGTGTTACAAAATCCAAATTCCAATTGCAGATGATTTTGGTCTAGTTTGCAAAGGTCTACATGGGATCCAAGTTTCAAAATATATATATCTCGAACAAAATAAGTTTTTGTGTGCCTCAATATTTTTTACCTTTAGATTAGAGTCCCAATTCCCTTTTCGGCATAAATTGCCAAATTTGTTTCACTTAAACCCCAAGGGGCCCAAACCTTCTTCTGACTTTGGTGAATAGGAATATCAAAATCTCGTTGAACCCAAAAGACCCATCCAGAGTGAATGCTTGGATCAACAGCCTCCTAACCAGTTTTGGATCATTCTGTGTACAATCAATAAATTTCTTGATTTTGTCTTACTAATGGCTGAGTGCAAGTGTCAATAATTTACGAAGCAGACAACAATTTCTCTATTATAAAGCTACCTATACATTGACCTCATCTTTTGGACTGGATCTATCTCAAAGCACTGGTTTGGACACCTCAAGTCTTATTTTTTTTTTTTTTTTTTTTTTTCAGAGGATAGGGTAGTTCGATGATTATACTTATAAATTGCTAGGGATCCATCTACATGCATGTACAGGAACCAAATGCAACCATATTAACACACCTTTCCCCAGGGCAGTTTATCTCTCTCTCTCTCTACATATATATATATATATGTATGTATATGTATATATTTATGTTTTCATCACTGCTTAATGGTCTCATGGTAGGGGGGCAACTGCTCTGGACATCATAATATCCGGTAATGCTGGCAGTTATTTTATAAAGGTCTTTAAGGTTTGTCATTGTAATTGATGCATAATTTATTGCATACACATGGTACTATAATTCCTGGGGAGAATGTGGATTAGATTCATGATGATTTAAAACACAAAATAAATTAAAACAAAACTTAATCATTTATGCACTTTGGACAATTCTTTATCAATCTTTGGCCCCGTTTGTCAAACCCCCAAAACTTTTCTTTATTCCTGGGAACCAATCAACTCTACAAAAATACATCTAGGCATCGCGATTTATTTGTTAGAAAAGGATTTTTAAGTTTATGATTGTGCTTGCATTAATTTCGGATAAGCATGATATTGGGCGTAAGTTCAAACCAAAGTTAAGCTTTTTACGTTGCTTGCTTTGATGATTGTTGTGTGATTAGTGATGATAGAGAGGGCATCTGTGCTAGAGCAAGAAATCAGGGGACACCTTGCTGGAAATATGGGGCATAACTGTCTACACCTCACAGAGCGGAAAAAAATAAAATAAAATAAAAACAAAGCAGAAGATAAAAGTGCCAGAGAAACAAGCACATGCATTCCCTTTGCTTATCATTTCTTTTGCGGATGATCGACCCCTCAATAATCATTGCACTGAATGAATTTGTGGGACCTCCCCCAACTGCAGTCAATTAGTGGACGTCAATCCCTTTGAGTTAACCAATTAAATTTATCCGTCTTATTCTTCTGTTACTCTTCAAATTTTGCCGTTAGTTCGGTTCATTGTATTGTCCCCTTATTTTTCACATAAAACTGAATTCTTTTTAACTAATTCTTTTTTCTTTCTGGTTATTTATTTATTTGTTGTAGATG
>JAVXUM010000046.1:26054006-26074777 GCA_035590655.1 Pouteria glomerata
TCCTTTTTTGTCCCCCAATAAACTAACCCGAGTTTATGAGCAAACTTAAATTTTGCTTAAATTTTTATACATTTTTTTTTTATATTAGATCAATATCTGAATTTAACAAGTTTGTCCACCTCAAAGTCAACACGCCTCTTGAATTCCTTCTGCTTAGACCTTTATAAGTCCATTCAATACCATTTTTGGATATCATGATCCTCCCTCAAAATATATCTCTTGCTGGCAAACCTTCACAACCAATTCCCCAATAGAACTTGATTAAAAATCTCTAGCTTCTGAATTCCTAAACCACCTTGTAGAACAGTGTAGACTGAATCCTTGTCCACCAGATGATGTTTGAACTCTTCACATGACTCGTTCCATTAAAAAAAAAAATTCTCTTTGCAGCTTCTCCAAGCTCTTAGCCATAAAAAATTGATCTGATACCATACAAGAAACATTTGTATTTATCTTATTCACTTATGTCATAACAAAGAACACGCGGCCAACCCCAATTATTTTATGAAGCTCCCTTAGTGAGATATTGCAAGCTAGAAGCATCTACTGTTGTTGGTGGCAATCAAAGGATTGTCACCCCTGGTTTGCAAACTTATTATATATACCATTGTTGTGATGTAGTTCCTGCTCCATTTTTTGTGCAGGCTTCAGCAATACAGGTTGGTTGAGATGAAACTTCTTGCCCAGCAAAGGGATCTTCAGGTTTTTTTCCGATTAATGTCCCTTCTTACCCAGTGCTATGTTTATTTCATTGCATTATAGTCCAATATTGCTAATCATTGGTGCATTGATGGTGAAAGAAAATAAATACAGTTTGGCTGTACTAAAGATGGACTGTGCCCTTCATGTACTGTAAAAGCTAAAACTATGTTTGATTAGCCTGTTCTTCTCATCTTGTTCAGTTTTTGGCGTGATTCCTAATTTGTGGGCGCCCACATCATAGTTACATTGAGAAATGGATTAACGATGTCAGGCATTGCAATTCTTCATAGGGTCAATATCATGTAATATGACCAGTTTAGGAGCACTATAGCATGCCCTTGAACATCCAATCTACATAAATTGTTAATTAACAAAAACAACTGAAGAAGAATTTGTAGCAGATTACTTGCTAAAAACGCATTATGGGTATATCCTTAGCATATTTAAGTTTAAAACTGTTGAGCTAGTGTCAACTGTGGACTCTGCATCATTTCATTGGTTGTCCAAGTCCAAGACAGTGCTTTTGTGACTTTTTATGAGTTCAACAGGTGGCGTAAAATCTCTCTCTCTCTCCCTCCACATATGTATTCTGTGTAGTGTTCTTAAAAGCACACCAAGCCCTTGCGTGTCCTAAGTGCCTCACATGACTTTGAGCGAGGCCTTGTTAGTCAGGTAATGCCTAGGTGAGCTCCTTGGCCCAAGCAAAAGTCGCTTGAGGGTTGCCTCTTTTATTGTATCCAATATTTTAGTAGGCCTAAATGCAAGGCCTGTTCACTATTTTTGGCCGAGATGATTAGTAGTAAAATTGTTGAAGATTTTTTGAAGTCTAAAAGGGATTTTAGCCACACTAATAGAAGGAACAAAACCCAAAGGGTTGGCTTGGTGGTCAAGACTTAGGGCCTGGGGATGTGCTCTCTCTAAGGTCTCAAGTTCGAAACCTCTTGGTTGCTCCTTTGGTCCACCCACATAAGATTTGCCTATACTTGCCCAATTCATGGGTATTGTGGGGTGGCTCACAAGTTTGGGGTTTACTCTCTAGGTGTGAGTTCAATGTGGCCTTGCCTTGGAGAGGTTCCTTGTCACCCAAAAAAAAAAAAAAAAAACAAAGGAAAAAAAAAGGGATAGATAGAGAGAGAGATTTGGCTACACCTCAAATCAAACTCAAGTTCTTATTTAATAAATTTTGAAGAGGAGGAAACTTCCTATGACTACAATGGTGACTAAGATGACAATGATGTGATGGATGTGGATGAAAATTAAAGCATCTTGGAACTTTTTCTTCTTGTTATTAGTTTTCTAATTGATTATACTGTGCTTACAGTTACACTTTAAAATAAAAATTGACGTGTAAAACTCAAAATTGTTAATTTTGACAAAAACATAATCATCACATTTTAGTTGTGATTATGGGGGTGCTAAGTGTTACATTTGAAAATACATGGACGTGAAGTGAAATTGAATCTAACCGTAAGGGGTCCAAATGTAATTACTCCCCTTTTTTGAAACGGAGGTGGAGATTAACTTGAAACAGTTATAATAATCTTCGTTCTGGGTAAACATTCTAAGTTAGTGACCTTTTGAAAATCTTATAGTTATACACGTGTGTTAAGGTAGATGCCTTTGAGCTGGTATTTTGAGGCGTGATTTAATATGAAAAGTTAGTATTTTCAGTTAATGCTTGCTTTTCTGACATAATTATGAGAAATTTGACTTTTGTTGGTTCTATTTTCTTGTTTCCTCTGTTATTAGGCGAAGATCCCGGACATTGAAAAGTGCTTGGATGTAGTCGCTACTTTGCAAACTAAGAAGGGTACTGGTGAGGTGCGTTTTAATATTATGAGTTTGTTCAATACATATGCAGTTTGGGTAAACTCATCTATGTCTTTGCCGTGAACTGATGCTTGAAATTAGAATGCCAGTTCTGTGTTATGAGACACAAGCCTTGTTAATTTTCTGTGTTCTGAGTTTGCTCTTTTGTACAGATTATATACTCTGGTTAAGAGAATTCCAGATCATTAATATCGTAGACTACTGCATGGTTGATGACTTGTTAATCATAGAAAGAAAAAGGGACTAACGCATACTTAGGATTGTGATTCTAGTTGATATTACAAGTTCTATGTTTGCAGCGAACCCCTTCTATACGAGAAAATGTGACTTCACTAGCTAGGATTTACATGCATTTGGATGGAAATTTGACAATGATTTTATGAATATTGACATTATTCTAATTTTAAGTTGGTGAATGCTCAAAATTTTGTTCTTTTGTTTTTAACTGCCTTAGGTAGTTTGTCTTCATCCTCTATATATTTCACCAATAGATTACCAGTTACGAAGTCATATATGCTCTCCATGGGTCAAAAAAATAATCATTTCCTTAACCCTCTAAATAAGAATATTGATGGAAATATATAGGGGGAAAAAAAAGAAATTATGATTTTTTATCGATTTAGAGAGCATATGATAGGGTCTCGAGAAATTTTACGGTGAATGGTGGAAAATAAAGGAATAGCTATGAAATATATTAAAATGGTCAAGCACATGCATGACAGAGTAGTTACGCACTTACTAGGGAAAGAAATGTTGGCAGTGACAAATAATTTTCTAAATACAATTGGTTTGCACCAAGGATCCACTTTAAGTCCTTATTTTTTTTCACTTTGGTTATAGATGTCACCAAGCATATTCAAGATAACATCCCTTACTGTATGTTGTTTGTAGATGTTATTCTATTGATAGATGAAACTAATTATAGGGTTAATCATAATTTAGAACTTTGAAGACACAGTCTAAAACTTTTGGAGTAAATTTGATTAAAACAGAATATTATGCATTACAATTTCAGTATAATCAAAACTACAAATGAGGGCATAGTGAAAATTGAGAATTAATACATACCAGAAAAAGTGACAATTTTTGGTATCTTGGATCGATTATCCACGCAAATGGAGGGATTGAAAAGGATGTTGGGGTTTGGGCTGGGTGGTTGAAGTGAATAAGTGCATCAAGTGTTTTATATGACTGTAGAATACATGAGTTATAAAAAGAATTTTATAAGATGGTGATAAGGCGAACTGTACTTTATGGTATAGAGTGTTAGGCCATTAAAAATAAGTCTCTCATAAGATTATAAGATGGATGTGTGGTAACACAAGAAAAGATAAAATAGAAATAAATATATCTTTAAAAAAAAAGTTGAGGTCGTCTAAGATAGTTTGATCGTATTGAGCGTAAGCCTAGAGATGCGCTGATAAGAAAGAGTGACTAAATCCTAATAGAACTGTAGAAAGTGTAAAAAGGAAAAAATGTAGACTTAAGATTATATGGACTGAAATTGTAAAGAAAGACTTAGTTTTAAATAACCTCAAGAAAAACATAACCTTGACAGATAGAATGAAGGAAAAGGATTCATGTAGTAAATTTTAACTAGTTTGGAATTAAGGTTTTGTTGAGTTAAGTTGTATGTTAGCCCTCTAAATTAGGCATCTACTTGCACCATCGTGGAGTTAAATTGAAGGCCTCGATATTATGCCTTCAGTTGTATTGAATTGAACTTATTTACTATGTTTGTATGGTGTCAACCTGCATTTTGCACTGCTCTTTATTTCTGCTTCATGATATTTACTAATCAAAAAAATTTAAAGTTGTTTTTCACATCTAATAGCTTGTTCTACATCCAAGTTCCCACAATTTTTTGAAAGTTGAACCATTTCATATTCGTGGCACTGATCTGTGCCAGTTTTCATGTATTCATATCTCTCTCTCTCTTTTTTTTTTTTGGTGGTTTTGTTTTCTTTACCCATGGGTAGTTGCCACGTGTGTGTTTCTATATTTATATTTGAAAGGTCTTGAAGCACTAGTTTTCTCACAAAATTTCATCCTAATCTGGAGAACATATCCCCTTCTCTTCATCCTGCTTATGGATATTCCAAACAAGAATGTGAAACTCTCTCTCTCTCTCTTTCTCTCTCTGAACAGTGATGGCATAAATCAATTTTTAATTGATATCTTATCTCTTTGATGTCACATTATAGCTTTTTTTTTAATACCCCAAAAAAGGAAGAAAAAAACTTTCGTTCACAAGTCTTGTGCACTGGCAGAATTGCAGAAGGACGCAAACATATCCGTACTCCAAATATGTTTAAACAGGTTGTAACATTTCTGTTTATCTTATTGAAATGGAGAATTCTCCCCCATTTGATGATTGAAATTCTCATGAGCTCTTTAGGATGGTTCTCTAAAACTTATTTCTCATCTCATGTGGTAGATGTTGGGAGAGTTTTCCATAAATGAAGGCCAATATAGGATAATTGATGAAATTGCCTCTCCTTTCAAGTATTATCAGGGGTCTTCAGTAAAAACTTCATAAAAAAAACTTACCATTAATTTTACTCATATTTTGTACTTTAGGATTGTGTAGACATATTGCTCCAATGCAGTATATTGTGGTGCTAGATCTTAGAAGTTGGTACATAGAATATTGAACCCATGGTAGGCTCTAATTTTCCATGTGGATGCGGGTTAAATATTGCATTTTCTCAGACACTGGTAAACATATGGTACGAAATGCGGTCCTGTTGTTTTTGTGTTGGAAGTTTCAATGATTTTCAGCCTGTCATATTGTATTTTGTTGTATTGTATAATCGTTTCACCAGTTTTAGGGTTTACATATTTTGGTTGCAGGACCTGCTGGCTGATTTCGAAGTCTCTGAAGGCATTTATTCTCAAGCACGCATTGAGGACACTGATTCGGTGTGTTTATGGCTGGGAGCAAATGTCATGCTGGAGTACTCGTGTGAAGAGGTGCCTCAAGTTTAAATATTTGGATGTCTATTAGCCTTTTACCCACGAAAGTAAGAATTTTGTAAGCTAATGGAACTTCAAAATGCAGGCTACTACACTTCTACAAAAGAATTTGGAAAATGCTAGAGCCAGTTTGGAAGTTCTTGTTGCTGATCTACAATTCTTAAGGGATCAAGTGACAATCACACAGGTAAAGTTAGTGCCTTGATGCTATTATGATTTATAGTTTTCTGAGTTTGAAGCTTGTCCTCAATTGGACATGCTTGCTATTTTACTTATTCAAGATGCAATTTAATAGTCCAAGGGATTTGATGCATATGGTACAATGATACTTGTATTGGTCAGGTC
The DNA here is from genome assembly GCA_035590655.1 of Pouteria glomerata. Lineage (NCBI taxonomy): Eukaryota > Viridiplantae > Streptophyta > Magnoliopsida > Ericales > Sapotaceae > Pouteria > Pouteria glomerata. Next base: position 26,059,860 of record JAVXUM010000046.1, read on the forward strand.
ACAATTGCTCGCGTATACAACTGGGATGTTCATCAACGCAGAATGCGACAAGCTTCAGCTGCCAAAGACTCGTGAGAAAATTTTAGCTATACCTGGATAAGAGGTGACAATTTCTAGCCAAGAGTATGGGTTCTAATTTCTCTCACCATTCTTTTAGGCAAGAAGGTTGTCTCTCTCTCTCTCTTTCTCTCTCTCTTGTTGTTATAATATTATTGAATGGGTTCTTATCTCATTTGAGCTTCTAGTTCCATATTTTGATCAATTAAAATAGTTGTGTCATTATTTGGGGCAACTTTGTTGCATGATGAGACTCCTTGGGATTGAGTGTTACAACTATGATGTGAAAATTCAATACAATTTGGGTTGAAGATGTTACTCTTATTTTTTTAGACCCTTAAATCTTTGACTAGATAGGTCATTTAAGTTTTGATCTTCTTATTTATGCCTCAACTAATGGCTGATGTTCAGTTTCTAATAGTAAATGGCTAGCATTATTTCAAATTTGAAAATTGGGATTACTGGATGATGTAATGGGCCCTACAGAAGTGTATGAGGGAGAGGGAGGGAGAGAGAGAGAGGGAAAGAAAGTATGTCGGCCAAACCTCAGCCAATGAAGTATCCTGTTGTGATTTTTGTTAAAATGATGTCAATGCCATCACTGTCAGTCCTAAAAAGAGATGAGACGCATGGTTGGATCTTTTGTATATTGCAATTTTAGTCAGAAGTAGCGTTATTGACCCGTAAATGTATTGGAGTAAGTTGTTTGATCGCTAGGGAATTAAAAAATTGAATTCACCTGTTACATCAGTTTGGTTTTCTTTGTTTTGGAGTGCTTTTAACTCCAAAATTAGGTGGGACAGCACTTTGTGATCTATTAAAGGGAATACAAAATTGTTGATTGATTGATATGTGAATTTGAATCTTGAACTGGTTTGGCGCCCCCTCTGCACATCTTCTTCTGGCTATGGGACCGGGATTCCTGCACTATTGTGGCTTCTATTGTTTGAAAAGCACCTCTTCCTGCAGGCATCCATCTGTGGAGCCACGTGAGCGATATGGGTCCCACCAAAATTGCTAATGTGTCTCCATATATGCACGCCTTGTCTATTAGGCACGATTTGCAGTTAGCATGTGTGTTGTTTGAATTTGTGCAAATATTTTCCAACCCTCCGGGGTTATTGACGGTTCACACCGTCTGGCCTTTGTTCCTTCCTTGTCTACGGGCACTCACTTGTAGCATAGATCTTGATAGTTTTGTTGGTTTTTCTACTTTTCCTGCCTAAATGCTCTCTCTCTCTCTCTCTCTCTCTCTCTCTCTCTCTCTGAGTTTGGCACATAACCTCTGATATGTGCGGTGAAAATGACTCGTTGGCTGTTCTATATCTGGGGAGCACACGTTGATTCTGCCGTGTTTTATCTTGTGTTTTAGGACACTGCTAAGCTGTAATTTAGCTCTGATGGATGTTACTGTAAGAATGAATCTTATAATATTAGCTTTCCATTTTTTAATTGCTTATCAGTAATGAGAATTACATTCACCTGTCTTCTTCAACTTTTAGAATACTTTTATAATAGACACAAAGAACATGCCTTCTAAAATTGCGCAAATTCAATTGCAATTGCGGCCGTTGCTAAGCTAATACGCTGACAACATGTGAAATTCACATACATTTGGGCCCGGAGCATGCACATAAACATCGGCGGAAACCGGGTTCGAAGACAAATAATAATAATGCCAAAAGAAGAGGAAGAGAGAGAGGGAATTGCAGCAGCCAACTGTTGGTTATTTGACTTTGGATTTGTATTGTTTCAAGATTACGCGTTCACAGTTCACCACAACCGAATAAAAATAGAATCTTTTCCTCCCCTTTCACATCGCATCTAAGGTTCATGGCTCAATCACTCCAGAGTTCAACGGCTCTCTAATATGGTTGCTAGTACTTTTTTTAGTTTTCCTATTATTTTTTTCCCCCTGTTTTGTATCTGTGTGTGTGTGTGTGTGTGTGTGTGAATATACAAGATCAGTATATGGTTTAGCTACACAATGGGGGGTAGCACTCCCCCAACTCATAGTCCCACACTCTGGGTGATGAGACACAAATTTGTAATGGAAGAACCTGTAACCACTTGTGCTGTGACACCTATCAAAAGGGATCTCCTTTAAGGTTGGACTCTTTTGGAGATCTTTAGGGTTTACCCTTTCAAAAAAAAAAGAATAAGTTAATGTATGCCCTCCATGGTCCATACTCCATACCAAGCATATCTTTACTTTGATAAAAATATAATATGGGGAAATTAAAAAACCCACAAAAAAAAAAAAAAAAAAACCTCCAAAGAGTTTAACATTCAAACCCTGAATAGGTTACGGGCATACCTATCAGCTGGAAAACTTGGAGCCCGTGATCTTTGCAGCAATGGTCCCATACCCAACCGACCCCACCGATTAATTCGACCTCTAATAATCGACGAATTAAGTACCCAGATTTTAATTTCTCCTATTTAAAAAATGTAATAAATTTTAAAATTTATTCAAATTTAATTTATTTATCTTTTTAATCTAATAAATAAAATCAATTACAATAACTTAGGCGATGATTGGGGTATGATTTTTAATTTTTTTTTTTTTTTTTTGGGGGGCGGTTGGGAGTGAGGAGGGAGAAGGAAAATTGAATGAATAATATAATTACTCGTTCATATTATGCTTAACTAAGTAAAAATTAATTTTTTTGATAAATATCTATGTATTATCGTCATATTATTGTAGCTCAACAAAAAAAAAAAATTATAGTAAATTTGTATATTTCACTCCATTTTTGCCATGAATAATCTATCGGATGAGCTTCTAATAAAGTAAACATGATTAGTTAAGAGTAATTTGATTTCGAGGCTTTATTTACGAATTTAGCTGCCCTAAACTTGTACACAAATTAGAAAGTGTTATCATGTGAATTAAGATTTGAGCTTTCCACAAACATGCTTGTGAAATTTTTGAGAAAAATGCAGACTAGTGCTGCAAGCAGTCAAAAACTGTAAATGAAGGACGGAGGAATATCATTAATATTTATAGAGGGAGATACGTGCACGCAAGACTCGGGCGATTAATTTGTAATATCTTTTAAACTAAAGAGATGGAAAACTCTTGTCTGCTTTCGTGTTGACGCGTTAACGTTATAAACTATACACACACACACACACATATATATATATATATATGTATTGGTCTCTAACCCAAAAAGAGAAAGTTAACTTTGACTTCTATTATGTTGGGTTCTGACACGGTTAATCACGCAAACATTTTAAGAAAATTGATTTTGAAATGCCAATAGTGTTTGTGTTCTTGAGATAGGAAAATTGACTATTAAACACCCCACCCATTTTTTTATTAGAATATAACGTACATATAATTGGTTTCAAAATATTAAAGAAATGAGAGAATATTATTGATTCAAGATTGGGGAACATTATCTGCTTCTCATGTGCTTCAAATTAACTTGTGGAAATTTGAGAGAGAGTGAGAGGATTGATTCCACACAATGACCTCATTGCATACATAAATTGTTCAATCAAGTACACAAAATAAAAGATATTTTCAACTCATTTTAACTTTTTGTTATTTGATATAAAAGTAGTGTTCTTAAAAAATTGCACTAATTGATCAATTTCAGTTATTTATATATGTCAAGTTCGTTAAAAAAAAGAAAGAAAGAGTGCTATATATTAATAATTTTGCAGTCATAATTATTCAATCTCGGTAATTTTATATATAGAGTTCATTATAGGATTCACACAAATGAATAGTTAGCCAATCTCATCACTCCATAATATTTTTTTCAAACGAAAATTATAAAGTTGTGGAACAAACACAAAAACATTATTGAACTTTATCATATTTACCCCAACCCAAACATGGGTTGACTCTCCATCTACAAATTCCAAGAAAGGGATAATACTAATATATTTGGGCTTTGTTTGTTTACCGGACAAAGAACTCGGGATTGGCTTTGTTATCCGTAGACCTCATGGCATGTTTGGGCTACAATTCGGCAATGCCGGACTTTCAATGGCTGGACTAACAATCCGACTTTTGGCCAAGTAAATTATCCCGCGGAGGTGGTGGGATAATTAATCCCCTACTCTGGATTTGGTTCCCGCCAAGATCTAAATGTTTAAAATTATTTTCTTTCACATCACATATCAAATCACATCTTTTATCCCACTTTATATCTCACTAACCAAACACCAAAAAAATAATCTCACATAAAAAATTAATCTCATCTTTTATCTAATCTCACATATTATTCTCGTGGACCCCACAGTATTACTTATTTTCTATCATCTAATCCCTAAAAACAAACGCAGCCTTAGTGTCATTTCTCACAACATATGGATCAAGATTAGGAAGATGAATGATACGAAATTTATTCTATTTCTAATTATTTCATTTTTTTTTCCTTAGAATCTTTTAATTGTGTTAATTTTACCTATGTTTGCTGTAGGGTGGTAAGTTGGGAGTCCAATGTACGTAGATGCCGCTAAAACCTGTTGCCTAGAAAGAAATAGAATAGTTGCATATATATAATAAATACATAGTTTTTTTTTTTTTTTTTCCTTTCCTTTCTGGTTTTGTAAGTTTCAAGACAGAATAATTTCTAAAGAACATCCTGCACTAATGTAGGTAGATGTTCATGAGTTAATGTTTGACCATCAATTATGTATGTATGTATATATATATTTTAGAGAGAGAATCCTAATATGAAATCAGTCTTGTGAACAAGATAAGTTCACGTCTAGAAGTTTACTTAAATTTTATATTTAGTTAATTTAATAAAAAAATCCTATATATATATATATTATACAGAAAATCCTGGCTGAAGATCTTGTTCAAGCATTAAATAATCCCTCTGATGGAATAAGTGGTGGCTGTGTCTAGAACCTAGTTATGTCATTTACTCACTTAAAAATAACGGCTAAGGGAGTTTTGTTTATAACCACCAGGGGTCGGTGATACCGACTTTTGTCTAGAAATCGAATCACTAACTGCAATATAACGAGAATTGATAATAGGAAAAAAAAAAAAAAAAATCGAATCACTATTTAATTATTAATTAACAATCTGGCCAAAAATTGCTATTCAATGAATCATAGTTCAAATGTTTTAAAAGTTATCTTGATTACGTTATTAGAATCATTCAGTCAATTAAAAATTGTTATACTTTAAATAATAATAACCTCCAATATAAATCTCCATATATAAATAGCTCTATTGATTGATTAGAGTTTGAGACTTAACGGTTACTAGTTCAGGAGTGACGTTAGAAATTTGTACATGGATAGACATTAATTATATAAGCCATCTAAATAGTTTAAATTTTATATATTATATAAAATTTTCATAAACAAAAATGATTAAAAGCCGATAATTTTTCATTATATTAGGTAGATTAAGTACAATTATATTAATGTGTATTAGGTTAAAATTTGTTTCCTTCACTAAGTGAATACAATTGATATTAAGTTATTTTTTTTCTTTTCCACGGTTAGTATTGTGTTAATTTTTTTAACTTTTATTAGGTGGGCACTAAAGATAATATTTATAGAAAAAAATAAAAAAATAATAGATAATAAAAAGAAAAAACTTTTTCAAGGTGGGCACGTGCCCTAGACTATATTGTGGCTCTGTTTATGTACTAATTCAATTATTCTTAAAATTACTAAAAATTTATCTAATTATTAATTTCAAGATTTTAAATGTTAAGTTATCCTGGATACTTTGAATTATAAAAAAATATGAAAATAAAATAAAATAACACCCCACGTAAAAAAAAAAAAAAAAAAAAAACACCTATGCATGCCTTCATGAAATTCCATATGTATTATGATCATATATCTAAGCATTGTAACAACATAAAATAACCTTATGGTCGGTTAATGGCCCTATAGATTTATGTCGCTCAAGGCGTCTTTTGTCGTAAGAAACCTCTAAACATGAGGCAGTTTAATTATAGAATAGTAGAGTGTTATATTTAAATTGGTCTTCCCTATAGAAAGCAACTTTCTACCAAAGCAACCCCTAATGATTCTTCCTTAATGTAAATTAAGAGATGAGGAAAAGAGAATCTTAACCCCTTTCTTGTTTCTAATGCTGGTGAAAATTAATTTATGGATTCTGATTTTTTTTTTTTTTTTAAAAAAAAAGGCAAGCTTTACGCGGTGTACGTTACGCGGAAAGAACAAATAAATAAGTGTTGGCGTAAGAAGTATGTAAGCTGTAATCAATTATCACGAGAGTACCATAGAAAAAATATATGTACATATATATAAGCAACTCAATGTCTTATTGAGTCGGTCAACTCTAAGAAGTTCTTTAGAAACAGTTAACAAGGATATTTTCGGGATTTGAACTCGTAGGGCCCGTTTGGCACCATAAAATAAAAATTATAAAGGGTGCAATTTTGAACCTATAAGCGACAAATAACATTTTAATGATTAGTTTAATATTTAGTAAAAATTTATAAATATTTAGAAAATAGTAAAAGTTAGAGCAAATTAAAAAAATTTGATAAAAGTTGATAGAAGTTAATTTTGTATTTGGTAGAGAAAATTAAAAAATATTAGGTAATTAATATTTTTTTGGTGATTGGAACGGCCCGACATCAATGAACTGTGCTAAAAAGCACAAAACTAAAATTCTTCATTAGGTTTTAATTTTTAAAATTCATGAAGTGGGTAAGATCCATGTATAGAGTTTAAAAGATGATTATTATAATAACGTTGATGTGGTATAACTATTTGTGTAATTTTGTGCTAGACATGCATTCGTCTTCATCACTCTTCGCATATGCCATTTCCATCCCGTGACTAGTAGTCGGTGCCAGTTTAAAGCACACATTCATTTGGAATTATGATAGAAGAAAACAAAGAATCTTGCCATACATACGTACCCGGCCGGTAAGCAAAAAGTTTCGTAATTAAACGGATGGGAATCTTAGTACATAACCATGGTATGGAACAACATATATAGGTTAAGCAAGCAACTTGATCGAAACAGTGATTAGTGAGGGTTGGAATATATATGAAGACTTAACGGGGGTTGGGATAAACCTCTAACCTAGCTCCCATCCTCCTAGGCAGAATGCACATCCTATGTTATTGTCTTGAAATGTACAATGGGATTTAGTCTCCCCCATTATGTGATGCATTTTATAATCACTCTCTCTAAATTATCATTTCACATGCCTTTGACGCGAGAGAGAGAGAGAGAAGCATGATTAGTTTGACCCAACTCTTTCGATACATCACTATACCATATATATCTAATTAAGGTGGAAAAACAGATAGCTAAGAGCTTAAGATGGTGCCCTTAAATTGACTTTTGATTGCATGTGCGGTGGATAGACGAGGACGATACCATCCTAATAATGCAGCAGCATTTATACAAAGTATATATATGTTTTATATTTCTGTATGTATACGCACATTATGTGTTTTTGCTTATAAAAGTATTAGGCATTGGATGCTATCTCACATGGAATTATCTTCACATCTACATCTATAATATTTATGTGTCTCCCTCTTGAACAAACAAAATTTCAAAGTTTTTGACTTTTGACCCATTGGATTTCTTATTTCTCTCCTTTGCACTGATACAACAGAGATTGGGACCATGGTCTTCCGTTAGATTATTCGGTCAACGTTTAGGGTGGTGAATATTCCTATTATTTGTAAGGTTGCATTTGATTTGTTAAAAAACGTTAAAAAATTTTAAAAATCTTTAAAAATTATTTATTTTTTATTTTACTGCACGAATTAACGACATATAACTTATCTCATTTTATTTCATTTTATATCTTTTTTATCACTCTAAATACATTCTAAGTTATTCTTGTTAATTCTTACAACTCGACTACCCCATTTGATTATCATTCTGCACTTTTCAACCCTTATATTTTGACCATTAGTTGTTAAATAAAAGACAACATTTTATGGTTGTAATAATTTAAAAAAAAAATGCGCTAGTCACTAAGGGTAGTCATCAGTACAAAATAACTGAGCGGTGACTTATGTAGGATAAAAAAACAGTGAAAATAGATTAAATCTAATTCTTAATCTCAAGGAAGTTGATTCAACATCTATTTGTGATTTTATTATAAACTTAAATTTAAAAATGTTAGGTTCAAAAGTTTACAAACTAGCCACCTTGGTAAAGTAATAATTAATCAAAATGATATCAGTTTAGTTAAATGATGTCATTTTAATTTAGTTGAACAATTATTTTTATTTATTATATTTTTGATCATTAAAATGATGCCATTTTGATTATTTAAATGACTCATTAATCGACCTCAAGCTAAAATTATTCCTTGTCATGCAAAATTCAATCTCATGCAAAACCTTGAGTTATGCTCAAGCTCAATATTAATAGTTTTAAAAGAATTCAAATAAATCAAAATTCAACTTGAATCCATTGCCATTTATTATTTCTACCTTGTCAAAGATGTCAAAATTGATATTGCAACATTAATTAAAATTAAGTTACATTTGTACATTCGTGTTGAATACGTACGCTAAAAATTGCGGGCATAATTTACCGCAGGTAGCATGTTGAAGGTCTGCACGTATGTAACTGGTTTAATCCTTGCATTGTACCCTGAGAACAAATTCTTCAGAAATAATTTCCACCTTTCTCATGAATTCTACGTGTCTACGAAATTTGGTCTGTCTACCTCCTCAAACTTATCAAAAGGATCTTAAACAAGGTCAACTGTTAGGTAAAGCTCTCATTTATTTTTAGTTATGTATGATCAGGCATTGGTTTTGCCAATCTCTTTTATATATTAAAGAGTTAATGGAATTTAAAAGAATCAAAGTTGAGGAGCAAGAGAAAACATTAATTAATTTTTGCCTTTTATTGGGTAGGATGAGAACTTGACTATACACACTCTAATGCCAGTTGCTGCTACCCATTCAACATAATCTATATATATATATATACACATAAATATTTGGACAAAAACAACAAAATTAATAGTTGCAAGGTTTTTATAATTTCCCAAGAATTGACTTGTCAATTTTGAATATTTTTTTTTTTTTTATCACTTAATTGCAAACTTCTTTTCTGTCTTCATGGGCCTCAAAATTTGAAACGATTGAAAGGATTTCATTTGAGTCAAAATTTGTGGAGAAGGTTTACATATTTGGACATGCAATGCAACTTAATAGAAAAATAGCATAGAAGCTAGGTGAGGGTTAGAGTTCTTATATATGTAAGCTAAATATAAATACTTGGAATAATTAAGGAAAATTAAAGATCATTTTCCTAGTTCAAAATCTATATCTTAATTAGCCTGCAATAAGTTGATAACAATTGTGAAAACGTGTTGATTACAAAGTGCCCAGATGAAGAATAAAAGTTTCTGAAAAGATAATTAATTGATAATCCATGGGCCGTGATCATAACTTTTACTTGACGAGAAAAGTTTATTATTGAGAATTCATGTGTCTCCACAATTGTCATGGCTCATGTGGAATGTGATGTGTACTGTCTTTAGCATCATGGTGGGATCATTTGTGTGCTCAAATTTTTCCACATTCTTTCCACACACACACACATATATATATATATAATTAATTCGGTCAATTTTATACTAATTTATTTTTTTCTTCAAATATTATCTTTTCTTAGTTTAGGATTAGCTGGAGTTTTCATTATTCAAGCACTCCTGTAACATTTGGGTAGATTACTTCAGAACCAATATTATAATTGTATTTTGATAATTATTTTACTCTTTAGTAAATTCCTTGCATTCCGTGGACTAAGATTATTCTGTTCGGCTAATTCGGTAATTAATTTATAATTTTTTCATCAAACTTGAATCACGTAAAGCCCACTCTCATATTCCATTCGGCATCACATCTAATTGCTATAACTTGGTAAGGAATATATTTAATTAAGGAGAAAAAGAATAAAAGAGTGCTTGATTCAGGTAAAGCTAGAAAACAGATAGTCGAGAAACCGCGTAAAATGCATGTGATACATAAATATATGTATCTAGAGTTTGATATTAAAAAAAAAAAAAAAAGAAAGGGTACATTGAGAGCTTCAATCTGAATTTTGAAAGACTGGCATTGAGTTTTGATATAAGTCCCATAATATTAATTTTTTAGCCATTAAATGATAAACAAAAAGTTCAAATAAATTCATATATTTTTAATTAAAAAAATTTATATAATAAAATAGGACGATTTTTAAAAATGTCCCTCTCACAAACTAAAATTCAACTGTTGAGATTTAGCTTTACTTTTCAATAAATGGCTGTGATATTTTATAAACTAAAATTTTCCTTCAAAACTTTTGTTTTTTTGTCCTACATCACTAAAACACTACAATTTCACTTTTCCTTTTTTCTATAAAAATATTAGAATTGTGACATGTGATTTTAATAAATTTAAAAAACTCATGGATTCTAAAAAAAAATGACTCATATTCTTAGGTTTTAAAGAGGCATTTATTTGCTCATAGATTTCAAAATAAAACCCACTTACTTAAAATTTTAATATAATTATTAAATTTATGTGTTTCAATTATATTAGTACTTAAATTAAAAATATAAATAAAAATGAATTGATTTAAAAAAACATAAATAAAAAAATCTAAATAATAATTAATTCATTTTTCTTATAATAACAACTCTTAGTATTTTTAAAATTTAAAAGTAAAAAAAAAAAAATCTATATAATAAAACAGGACAATTTTTGAAAATGTCCCTCTCACAAACTAATATTTAACGGCCGAGATTGAGTTTTACTTTTCAACGAATAGCTGAGAAGTTTTACAAACTAAAATTTTTCCTCAAAACTTTTATTTTTTTGTCCCACATCGCTAAAACACTACAATTTCATTTTTTCTTTTGTCTATAAAAGTATTAAAATTGTGACATGCAATTTTAATAAATGTAAAAAACTCATAGATTTTGAAAAAGAGACCCATATTCTTCGGTTTTAAAAAGTAATTTATTTACTCATGAATTCCAAAATAAGACTCACTTGCTTAAAATTTTAATATACTTGTTAAATTTATGTATTTCAATTATATTAGTACTTAAATTAAAAATATAAATAAAAATGAATTGATTTAAAAAACATAAATAAAAAAACCTAAATAATATTTAAGTTATTTTTCTTATAATAACAGTTCGTAGTTTTTTTAAAATTTAAAAGTAAAAAATATATATATTGAATCTTAATTAAACTTAAAAGTAGTTATTTTTTTAAACTTAAATTAATTATATTGGTTATATTTGTTTTATTTTATAAAGTATATATGATTAATAATAATAATAATAATACTTTTTATTTGAGTTATTTTTATAAAACCAATTAAAATTTTATATTTGATCATCATTCTATTTTTATTTTTAGAAATATTTGAATAAAATTAGTCATTGTAGAGTAATTTTTTTTCTAAATTCTAATTTTTAATTTAAATAAAAAAGATTAACTATATTTATATAATAAAACACAATAATTTTAAAAATATTACTCTTAGAAATTAAAATTCAAAAGTTGAAATTGAGTTGTATTATTTAATGAATCACTGAGATCTTTTACAATTCAAAATTTTCCCTCAAATTTCCATCTTTGGATCAATTCACATTTTTATAGACCATTAAATTAAACTTAATGATGATATTTAAGGATTTGCATTAAAAATATAAAAATTTTACTTCTCGATATTACGTTGCCCGAGTAGAGAATGAGAGAGGATACAAAATGCGTGCACATTTAATTTTAATTGAGGAATGCCGGAGGTACGGATTATTGGCTAATTAATTTAATATTATAATACTAAAATAGTATAATTGATGCCCTACTGAAGTATATTATTTATTTTATATTACATTAGTGATATAAAGATTTTTTCAATACAAATTAATAAATATTATTTTCTATAAATAATTTGGATTTGAATATTAAAAAATTTGAGGAGTCGAGTTTTAATCTAAAACTTCAAACTGATATAGGGGTGTTTGAAATTGTAATAATTAATATAAAATTATAAAAATTACGATCTTGTAATTCATGCCGTGAATAAAAAATATTTATTTTATAAAAATTTATAAAATTTTATAAAATTGCAAAATAAACGAGCCAAACTTAAATTGTGAGAAACTCAAACTCTGGTTGTAACTGATTTGCACGGATTGCACCCTAAAAAAAAAAAGGCCGCTTATGCTACTGTTTAATTTGCCTCCAAATTAATTAAGTGGATCATGTCAATCCTACTGCATTCAATAGTGAGTGAAAGAGTGGGTTTATGAAAAGAAGGTAAGATTTTATTAAAGGTTCTAATTACTTGCTCAAGTCATAGTTAATGACGATGATTAGTAGAAAACAAGATTAGAAAGTGGCAAGCAAGAGTTGACGTGAGAAACCCATAATTTCATCTTTAATCATTTATTGTTAGAACTTAACTGAGTCGGACTTTACTTCAAAGACAATGTCATAAGTTTCGTTTTTATGACTTTTAAAAATTTTTAAAAACTTTTAAAAGTTTTTTTAAGAGTTATTTATTTTTATCTCATTATACGAATTATAAATTCATAATTTATTTTATTATTTATTACTCTAAACAAAATGACTAGATCACTATTTATGTTTTTATTGATTAATTAAGTACTGTTTTATCCCCAGTGATTTTTCTAATGATGCTTACATAAAATATTAGCACAATTATCTTGTGGACAATTAGGGCCAACCCCACAGCCTCTATATGGTCCTCTGCCTTTGCACCTTTCATGCCGACTTTTGACCTCCTGAGAGAGAAGGAACGTCGGATAAAGCTAAAGAAGGTTTGATTGAGAGTTGAATGAATAATATATATGCATATATATAAGACTTTTGCATAGTAGAAAATGGAGTGGAGAGAAGTACTTTTTCAGTGATATATGTATTGTGAATCCTAGAACAGTGTGTGTCACGTGAGTGAGTGAGAGACGGGGAGACGGCAATGATAGTATTGGTTTTGTTGGTGTTTGGCTAGAGTGAAAAGAGAAGAATGCGAGGGGAAGAGAGAGAGAGAGAGAGAGAGAGAGAGAGAGGTGGTGGGGAATCATGGGCGGAGCCACGATGGAGAATGGGTTAATTGATCCTCTAAAAGTAAAGTTTTTGTAAAATAATATAATTTTTAAAATATTTTTATATTTTTATCTTTATAAAATATATTCTTTAAAATAAACTGTCCTTATACCTTAAATAATTTATAAGTTTTGTTCTCATTGAAAATAAAATTTTTATAAAAAATAGTATAATTTTTAAATTATTTTTATACTTTTATCTCCATAAAATATATTTTTTAAAATAAATTGTCTTATATATTAAATAATTTATAAGTTATCTCTCTTTTTAAATCAAATATATTATCTTTACTTATTAATTTAATTCCACTAACATAAAATCCTGTATCTAAGAATGATTTTGGGTTTGAGTTTTCAAGACACGAATCATTAGGTCGACGACCATGGCTATGATGAAAGAAGTGGGTGTGACCTCTTTTCAGCGCATCACCATGTGCCCCCCGGCTCCAATACTCCGTTTGTTAGGAAGGTTAAAAAGAAATAAGTAAGAAAAAAATGTGTGCGTATATATTAATTTAAAATTCAATTAAAAATTATGTAAAATATAGTGAGACTATTATTTGAAAATTTTAACAAAATTTTCCCTATTTCCCTTCCTTAATTTCCACTTACATTCTCTTCTTTCTCTCTCCTCTTTCTTTCTTTCTTTTTTTTTTTTTTCCTACTCTGAATGCTTTTTTGGTTACAAAAAAAAATAAAACTTTTATGAAGTTTTAAAAATTTTTAGTAATTGAAATTTTTGTTGCATTTAGTAAAAATTTAAAAATAAATTTTTAGTAGTTTTATAAAAAAATTAGAGAAAATTTTAACAATTTTCAAAAAGTTTTAATTATTTAGTAAAAAATTGAAGAAAATTATTTACAAATTTTAGGGTGTTGCCAAAGCAAAAGTTGTGACTTTATTTATTTATTTATTTTTTTGTTCAACTAAATGGACACTTAGTCTACTTTTGGAAGAATAAGAGCTCCCGAAAAATTTTCCTTTCCTTTGTTTTTCGTCCCTCCATTTTTTGAAATCAAAGAAAGAAAAGATAAAAAAGTTATCTCCTTTTTCATTCTCCATTTTCCTTTCTCTTCTTTTCCCTCAAAACAAAAATGGAACTAGCAGTGCATGGAGCTAACTAGCGTTCCCAGGTTGGGCCGTGGCCTATGAAAAGTCTGCTTGCTCTGCTTTGCAAAATTTTTGCAATGGGGTCGTAAGCTTGTAGTAAAAAACTAACACCCAACGCCGTGGACGTACGTACAATTCTTATTTAAGGGAGGGGGGCCGAACTAGTATTATATCATTCTGAAATTGAACTTAAAAGTTTCAACTAGTCGATCAATTTTCCAAAAGCATTATCATCAATAATAATTCTAACAAGGGGTTAATTTGAATATAAACAAAGTTGAAGTTGTTAGAACAGGGCCTATCTACACACATGGAGAACAACCCACTGGGGAGTACAAACAAACAGAGAACAATCCTGGGCCATAACTATTGCTTCATGATGGAAATTTATTTGCATCCTTTGTTTCCATAACTATGGTGCTTCACGCCAGGGGGTAAACACGGATCCGGGCCGGCTATTTGCAACCTGACATTGTGGTGGTTGTGAGTTGTTAAATTTTAATTTAGTAATTTGAAATAAAATTAAATTTAAAAATTTTTACTTAAAATTTTTGAACCTATTTTTATTGTAGACTGCAAGGTTATTTTATGACAAATCTGTAAGATTAATAATATACATGTATATGAATTTAGGAACATCAAGAACATGTATTTAATAATGCGGAAGCGTACCAG
>JAVXUM010000046.1:26119040-26130953 GCA_035590655.1 Pouteria glomerata
GTCATATAAAATTATACATTTTTACTTTAAAAGTTTATTTTTATCAATAAAAATTTATTATATAATCCCGTGTATCGTACGGGTTAACGCTAGTTTTTTATTATTGTAGAGTAAAAAAGTGTAAAAAAGTAGGGTCCAATGTCATATTAAATTACTATAACAGAATAAAAAGTGATAAAAATTGTGATTTCACCAAACACACAATTATTATAGTAGTAATAACTTTTGGCACTTTTTTTACTAAAATTTGTGCAGTCAAACGACCCCAATGATAGGCAGTAATTTATTTTGAATTTAGTATTTGATAATAAAATATTTAATTATTTTATCTAAATAATTTTATTATTTTATTATTAGTAATTATATTAATTTTTATTCTAATAATTTAGCGTCAGCATGTCTACTTTTTTAAATGAGGAGCGTATAATTAGTCGGAGTCATAATTTAAAGGATATTAGTATAATTAATTATTTTTTTGGTTGTTCGTCCAATATTGAAATTGGAACTATAGTTGTAATTTTTACTGTGAACTTAGTTTAATGTATATTGCTCGATCAAATTTTTAATAGTTTGCGTTTTTTGGGGATATTTTGTGATTAACATAATTAAATTTAATATATATTGTTGGGTGAAAGCTCCCGATGGGAACAAAAAAGATACTGAAGGGAATCTCACGCAAAATATGGAAAAAGAAAAATGTAACACGTATCAAACCCACTTGACCTTTTTGCTTTCGTCATTATATAATAATTGATGCCGCATATATTCCGTGATACCTGCAATCCTAACATGTGTTATATTCCGTTGAGTAAAAGGACAAAAGAACCAATTATTTTCTAACATTGAAAGGACAAGAGGATACGTGGCTTTCTTTAATATCATATCATTACTCTTAACTCAAACCACACAACAATCTACTGAAGATAAACGTGAATTAGTCAGGGGTTTACTTAGACTGGTTTACTCTTCAGAATTCTTTACCGACTAGGGTTCTGAGGTGTGTTTCGTCCTGTACGCACCCCTCGGGGTAGCGGCTGCGAATTTTCACGTACCAAAAGATAAACGTGAATGTAAAGATGTACAAAAATACAAAGCAAAAAAAGGATCCTAGCGACTCACCATGGTAGATAACGATTAGAGAAAATCGAAGGCGATGGACCAAAGTTATATATAAAGAGGGAGAATTTAAGGAAAATGTGACATATATTTGTATAGAGAGAGAAATTTGAAAGTATCAGAGAAACTACTACAACTAAGATAAATAAATAATAAAAAATTTTGAAATCTATACCTGTAAAGTTGTGTTCAAAGTCGTCGATCACTTGTTGCTCTTATCAACTCAAACCCACCAAGGTATGCCATCAATGAAAAATGTAAAGAAATACAATTTATCAAATTGTAATCAAAATCATCCTTCGAATAGCTCAGAACATAAGAAATTGTGAAGAAGAAGACGTATGCAGTGAGAAAAGACGTTGCAGAGAGTGATGGAGTTCTGTGTTGCTCAGGTCACGTGAATGGAGGTAAATTTGTAAATTTACCTCATAATCCTTCATTCCAGATAACTGATACCACAGGTTATGTGGGTTTCCTTATCCGTCGAAAATTGGAAAAGGAAATTCTGCGTGCTTGTGTGTTTCAGCTCAACCAAACGTTAGATAACGCGGGCCCCATGAATGTTCAATTTAATCCCATGTGTTTGTCCCGCAAACAAACACGCCCTATATATATACATATATGTAAATATTTTTTTATTAAAATTTTGTTATCAAAATAAATGCAATGAACTAGTAATTTCTATTAAGTAAAAAAAAAAAAAACAATGGACTTTTTTGTATATTTGCATTTGTACACTTTTCAGGGGATGCAAAGCTATACTGATGACTGAAGATTCCCCGCCGTCCTCCCTTTTTTTTTTTTATCCCTTGATTTGTTAATATTTTGATAATTTTTCTTTTCATCTTTAATTTAATTATTGACATTTTTTCTTGAATTTTTATACGCACCAGGCATGGCGTGTTTGGCTAACTTTCCCAGATATTTTTCAAACCAAAAGAAATAGGGAGTGAACTAGTTAAAAAAAAAAAAGAGTTAATTTTATTTATTTATTTTAATTGTTGTTTATCGAAAAAATTGAAGGAAAAAAAAAAAAAGAAGAGCTAGATATCTAGGCAGATGGACTCTCCCAATGACCTTAGTAGACCATCACGAGTTCATAAGTGTTATTAAAAGCTGATTTGTTAATTTCCTTTATCCAAATCTATATATATTTTTGAAAATTTAACGAAATCTTAGGCAAGAGCACACAATCTGTATCTATGTCTATGTATATATACACATGTACAACGGAGATAATTTTTTGTGTTTTTGGGGAGAGATTTGTGAAAGTCTGTGTGGAGTTTGTTCTGTAGCACTGAGTTGAAACATTGGCCGTCGAAAGCGAAAATGGCGAGACACGAGGACCTTCCAGTCCCAATCTACTTCACACCCGAACCAGTATACGGGGGCGGATCTCCCCTCGAGGAAGCCCAGCTCCGATTCGAAAACTTGAAGTCCAAGTTCATCGACGTCTTCGGCCACCCTCCCGACCTCTACGCTCGATCGCCAGGTCCCTCTCTCTCTCTCTCTCTCTCTATATATATATATAGCGCGTGTCTGTGTTTGGCGTGTAATTCATATGCAGGGGATGGTGAATTGAGTAGTGATAGGGTGTGCGGTGGTGGTGCAGGGCGAGTGAATTTGATTGGGGAACACATCGACTACGAGGGGTACTCCGTGCTGCCCATGGCAATTCGGCAGGACACGATCGTGGCAATTCGGAAACGCGAGGATGTGGACGACTCTGATAAGCTTATCCGGATTGCCAATGTTAGCGATAAGTACCCCTTGTGTACTTACCCCGCTGATCCAAATCAGGTACGGGGCTATGTTCCTGTCTTGTCTTGTGTTGGATGATTAGGTGGTTACATGTGTGGTGTGGGCCAAGATTTCAAAATTCTTATCTGCATTGTTTCTGAATTTGTTGAATTGGCTTAACTTGTAGAATGGTGGTTAATATATTGTATTTGTTGGTAAAGACCATTCTGGTAGTGTCGGATTAATATGTTGTGTTTGATGGATGGTATTTTGAAAACCTGGGAAAGCTAGAAACTTCAGTCAATCCTATTCCATGATATATATATTTTGTCATAAAAATTGAAGCTTGAAGTTGTGTGTCTGGTTAAGCAATTCAAGGTTTTATAGGGCTTGGACTTGCAAAGGTGTATTGTGACTCCCTCATGCTATACCATGCAGCCAGAATGAACACAGAGCCAACAGATCCTGAGTGTCTTGACTGAATGGTCCATTTTGGAAATTTTGAGAAAAATTACATCTTTTGTCACTGAAGTTACTCTAGAGATTGAAGAGGTTGGAACGGAATACTGAATACGGAGAAGTAAAAGGACAGTGTTAATTACCATGTACAAGATTTTTTCATGTTACAATTGGCAATGATCCTCCATAGTTGATTATAGGGTGCAGACAGGCTAAGACCGTTAAAAACTATGCAATCCTTTTTTTCACTGCCTCAATGTATTATCTAAGTTTACTTTGTTGGAACTTGGAGGTATGAATTGTAGGCAAGGGAGTTGGGTCATTCCTTTTGAATGCCTCCTCCCCTCCCCTTTAGCTAAGTTTGATAAAAAAGAAATTGACCGGGAATAATGGCCTGTTTTTCTCATTGATATGAAATGTGAAGTGTTACCAAATCTCAAAATTGAGTATTTTGGTTGCTGAGGTTAGCAAAACTGCCACCTTGTTTTACAGTTATGCTTTTCTTTTTAACTGTAAGAGAGAAAAAGGGTAAATCAAAGCGGTAGAGAGGTGCATATTATCAAGAGTTCCCATCTTACCATAAGTTGTCTTCACGGCATGGCTTACTTCATGCATATGCGCACTGCGAATTTTCTAATTCCTTAGGTTTTAGTTAGTCATTGTATTTTTCTACAAATAAGGACCTGAATTCCTGTCTATAGCCAATGCTTTTTCATTTTTCCATTCATCAATTGAATTGATTGCGCAGTACACATTTTACTATGTCAAGGCTCAATTTTGGCTCAGGTTTTTCTGGAATGCTTTCAATTCCTATTTCATGACGGTCTTGTTCCATTTCTGATATCATTCACATATACTTGACCTTGAACTTTTTTATTTGTAGGATATTGATCTGAAGAATCATAGATGGGGTCATTACTTCATCTGTGGGTGAGTTGGCAAATGCACCATCTTGCTTTAAATTACTGATTCAAACTTGATATGACTACAGTTTAAAGTAAATTTCTTTATGATACTTTCTTGTTTTGTTATTTGTGTTAACTAAAGGCTGAAATGATGTTGGTTAGTCCCATCCTTAACCGACCTTGTTAGGAATAGAATTGGGGCAGTTTGGGATGGGGAGCTTGGCAGACATTGTTCCTGGTGGGAAACAAGGCTCCTACAATTTTCATAGACTCAAAACTAGATTAAGACAAGATAGTACGGGGTTGGGTAGGCATAGGGCAGTTACATCTTTCTTTAACGTATGTTAAACTCTTAAATTTGTGAGATACTTGAAGTTTAGTCATATCTTGGTCTCTTTGGTGATAAGCATTAGACGAACCGCCCGTGTCACGCCCCAAAATCCCAAGATGCTGAGGTTGAGTTTAGATTGTAAAATTTAATGCACATAGTCCATTGCAGTCTCATTATTTACTTTTCAGAGTTATCAACTATTCTGGTCATTAATATGAATAATAAAAAAATGATTGTTTTATTAATAAAACACACACCCAGATTAAATTAAAATTGGATAACATAAGTTTCATTTATTTGTAACGCAATATTTCTACGTACATAAACTTTTAAAGTTATTACATCTAAGTCGTAAAAACTGCTCAATAGAATTGTAGGGTTTCAAAACGGATGTATTGGCCCTCCTAGGTCTCGAGTTCTACACTTGCAATACAGTCTATAGGGACATGAGCACCAAGCCACTTGTGCTCACGATGTATATAAATATACTTTTTATAATACATTTTATGAATCACATAAAATAATGAATATAGCAAGATATTATTGAATACATCAACACATAGCAGAATAAGATAACATAAATTTGTAACTTTTATTTCTCTTATTAATCCTTCTTCTATTTATTATTTTCTCTTCCCAAGGTGGGGAAAGATACTCCGCAAGACTATTCCATAGTCACAGTGGTAGTCCAATCATCGCTAGTTAGTATGTATGTATACGGGCCACGAAATGCGTCATCGTTTATAGATCCAAGTCTAAGGGCTTGCCACGATGAGCCTTATCATTTTTCGTTGTCTTTGTGAATTATTTGTCCATGGGCACGATTACCCAATCCTACGCAAGTTTAAGATCTTTCAATCTAAGGATATCTCACGACCCTCTCTATTTTATACAGTATCCTCATTTTTTCCAAAATCATCATTTTCTTAGGTTTCACCTTTGTCTTGTTAAAGTTTAAGAATAACGTCTGTGAGTGAGTCAGCTTTCATAATTTCATGTTTCCATTGTCGTTATTGTTCGTTGTTTTTAACTATTATTATCTGTTTCACAATGAACACATATTTAACTTTTTTTAACATATCATAGTATATTTCAGCATTGAATGGAAGATCTAATCACACTGTTAATGTCATTGAAAATTCAGCTATCAAGCTTAATATTAATTTAATAATATATAAACTTAAACCTATGATTACACCTCTATTAAATATTATGTATATAGATTATTATTTTATAATATTTTATAACAAAAAGAGAGTAAAATCAGCCCAATCAGGGAGGAAAAATGGGTGCCAACCTACAATTTCTTTATTGTTTATTTTATTACTTAAAGAAAAAAAAATAGATTTAATGGAAAAACTTTAAAATTTTGCTTTTAAAATACGCCAAAATTGTTCTTAGGATCATTTTCTATTAATGAAAATATTACAAAAAAATATAAATAATACATTAATTCCCTACCTTAGATGTGGAAAAAGATGAAGAAACCCTAAAGTGTAAAATTTCGTTCTTTCGTATCTCTCACCTTTGGTAGAATCACCAGGACCTGACACTACCGTGATAATTATGACGTCGAAGATACCAAACTTCCGCTATCCTTGAACTTAAGCCCACACTTTCTCTCTCATCTCTTTCTTTCTTTTCTTTTTTTCTTCTCTATCTCCATTCCTTCTCAGTTTTCCCTTCAGATCAAACTATATATCAAATGTATATATCTATAAGTCTTGGTGGCCAAGGCAAAGGCCTTTACGTGCTGACATTCAATTTTTTTTTTTTTACACACCAATATTCAAACATAACATATATATCATAATATATATATATATAATACATGGTAGCCAGGGAAAAACAAAAGCAAAGGAAAGTTTTAGAAGGCTTCAGCCAATTTATTTTATAAAATAATATATATTATAATAATATGTTTTAAAAAAAATTTAAATAATATATTAAAAATTTAAAATTTTGGGGTTATTACAGCCAGACACCTATATTGTCTATGCCCAACACCTACACCCAAGTCTATGCACCATAGCCTTTAACATAAAATACATTTCTTTTCCTATTTGTTCAACGTGGGCGTTCGTGTGTACCTCAACATGCTTTTATGGGCTGTAAAAAAATTGCAAGTGCAAGGCAGGGACACTGGTTCTCAAAGCGGAGTTGGTGTTTCCTTTCTGACCCAAGTGTTAAGGTGGGATGTTTGCCTTTTGTAGTATTTTGTCACATTCTGCAGAAACTACAGTTTTTTACCTTTATAAAGTAGAAATAATACTGTTTATTTAAGTACCATCTTTAGCTAAATTCCCAAATCTGAAATAATGCTATTGTTAGTTAATAAAATGATTGCTAAATTAACGCAAAGTAGTATTGTTTCTCTCTCTTGATGTTTTTATGAAGTTTTGTTTGTTGAAAATAAGGATCCAAAATCATCGGACGGTGAAATACAATGCTGTGTGGCAAAAAAAAAAAGAGAAAAGGAAAAAAAGGGCAACCCGGACTCACCCATTGCTAGGTCTAGGCAGGTCGCAATGGAACAATGATACTGTTGCTCCAAGGCCACCCTTTTTCACAATGCTCTTTGGTAAAACTTCAAATTTTCACTTGACTTTTGAAGATGGAGTCGTTGAGCTAGCTGGGGCAATCAAAATGCATCAGGTCTGGATTCAGACGACGATTGAAATTCCATCCTAGGTTGTAGGTGATATGTTAACCATTCTGATTTGGAGAATTGCTATACATTTTATTTGATTGCCATACGTGATGATGGTGTGAAACTGCTAGCAGTGCTTCATGAGCTGAAACTGGTGTTGACAATTCCATAGTTTTAGAAGGTATGTGCAATAGATATCTGAGGAGAAGACAAGAGAGGCATCAGTCCGCTATATAGGCAACATACTGGTGTTAAGTTGTTTAATACAAGTACCAAATAAAGTTAAACCTTGTCTGTTTCCCTCTTTCTTTTCAAACTATGAATAATCAACTTTGATGTTGATTGATTTTTGCTGTTTCTTGGAACTGTTTAACATCCAACGCCAGAAATCTGAAGGCACATGTTCTGTAGGTATAAGGGTTATCATGAGTATGCTAAATCAAAAGGATTGGATGCCGGCATTCCAGTTGGACTAGATGTTATGGTTGATGGAACAGTCCCCACAGGTATAATTTTTCTGGAATTTCATGCAAAGGCAGTGTGAAGGTTTTGATAAAAAATTAATTACTTAAAATTTAAAATCCTAATACTTTACAGAGCAGCTATAGAATGTTTCATTTGAGTTCCTTACTTTTAATTTAGGGTCTGGATTATCAAGCTCTGCAGCATTAGTTTGCTCTTCTACAATTGCTATAATGGCTGCCTTTGACGTGCACTTTCCAAAGGTACTCCAATCATTTCTCTACAGCTATTGGGGAAATATTTTATCTATTCCTCACAAAATCATCCATTGATTGCAAAATTATTTCTGTGCTTATTATTGTTTAATGGTACGGAATAGATTGAATAAAAGCATTTGGATAGTTTGTACTTGGAAAATAAAAGCATTCGTCTACTTTGAAGCATAAACATGGATTATTTGAGATAGTTACCTTAGGTTGTGCATGGCACAATTTTACGAAATGCTACATCGTGTATTTGTAATTCTACATTTGCTCTTTATGATTGACACACTAACCTTCTCACCATGGTAGATGAAGACTAATTGATATTACCTGTCCACATGGTGGAATTTTATATTTTTATTGTGTCTTTTGCTAATTCTTATTTCATTCTTTATTTTACAGAAAGAGATGGCACAGCTTACGTGTGAATGTGAACGGCACATAGGGACACAATCTGGTGGAATGGACCAGGTTACCTAACCTCCATTTCATACTCTTGAAATAAGTATTTTTTTTTAAGCTTTTTCTTTTTTTGAATATTTAGTAGTGTACTTTTAAAAAAGGCACTTTATGCAAGCATGCTTTGTCTCCTATAAAACATTTTCTCCATAGCCAAACTCTAATTATGGTGCTTTTATCCTTGAAATATACAACTACTGTTGCAAAATCCTCAATAGCAGATCTAATGTTCATACAGGTCTTAGAGATAATTTCTGATGATTATAATCTTGAGCATCATTCTGTTTTATTTCCCCTCCATATAATAAATTTTCAAGCTCATCAAACAAATTGATTTATTCTGTTTTCATAAAATTGGCAATGACTTATGAGTGCATCTTGCCACACTTTGCAGGCTATCTCTATCATGGCTCGATCTGGGTATGCAGAGCTGATTGATTTCAACCCTATTCGTGCAACTGATGTACAACTTCCTGCTGGAGGGTCTTTTGTGATAGCCCATTCATTGGCCGAATCCGAGAAAGCAGTCACTGCTGCTACCAATTACAATAATCGGGTTGTTGAATGCCGGCTAGCGGCTGTAAGTTTTATTTTATTGTAAGCTAGTTTTACTTTCATTTGCAGTTTTTGAACAAAATGACCTAAAGCATTAGTATAAACCATTTACCATTTCAAAGGCCGAGTATAAAATCTACAAATTCTGCTAGCTACATTGTGCTCGAATTCAATTGCCTGATTTGAGGCTGTTAAGTCACTAATACCAAGCTAACTTATGACTCCCCTTCACGTGCAATCCTGCTTTGCACATGGGTTGGAGAGACATACAAATCAAATCAAATGGGTGGACCAACTGAAACATAACAAAGTTAACACAAATAAACAGGGAAACAAACACAATAACAAGACTCGAATTTAGGACATCCTATAATCAGAGCTTTGATATTATATTAAGTCACCAATTATCTCAAAAGTTTAAGTTATTAGGAAATAGGCCCTAATAGTGTATATCAAGCTAATTTAACAGAGGTAACTCATTTCTTATCCCCTTCTATTCCTCCGCTGTTTTCTATTGCAAAGCAAAATGTTCTTCATCTTTTTACTGAGCTCTTCTTATTAGTAGATTTGGACGTAAATTTGTTCATTTAGTGTCTTAGGAGAGATGCGTTTTTCTCTTCTTATTGTGCCAACATTAGGGGAAAAAAAGGCTTACTAGTTTGGAGCTTTGAGTTAGTTGTTCAGAGTGCTTTATCCAATTGCTTCATGTCCACTCAAATTATTTGGTATTTATTAATTCTAAAATTGGATGTTAAACTGAAACCAAGATTTGCACTTAAAATTTGAGTTGTGCACTCAAGTATTTATTTTCAGGTTTTGAATTCTATAATATGGAGATTATTCATCCTTTGATACATTCAGATGCTAGAAATAAATTTGAATAGATAACAGTTTAAGACTTCCAAATGCTCACACTTTCTTCCATTGTAAAATTTTAGCTGTACTGACAATATGGAGATTTCTGCAGATTGTGCTTGGCATAAAGCTTGGAATGAAACCTCCAGAGGCGATATCCGAGGTGAAAACTCTTTCTGATGTTGAAGGGTTGTGTGTATCATTTGCTGGAAATCATGGATCTTCTGACCCCATTCTTGCAGTCAAGGTATCTATTTGTTTATTTTGTGCAGCAAGTCTTTCATAATCATTTTTTCTTAGCCCTTGTTTCCCCCTTTAAAATCATGTCGATACAGTGTGGTGGTTATCATAAAATGAATCTCGTGGTTGCATAAATAATTTTGTCCATCTATGTATGTAAGGTTACAATAGCTTGTGGAATTGCTACAGGAACTTTTGAGTGAAGAACCATATACAGCTGAAGATATTGAGAAAATTACCAAGGAAAGCTTGCAATCTATCTTTGCCAATTCTCCAACTTCTTTGGATGTGCTAAAAGCTGCCAAGCACTATAAGTTATTCCAGGTAATTTTCTCTTAATTGGAAACATTTGCTTTTATTCCAATGTAATGAATGAATTATACTAATAAGTTTGTAAACATGTCTTCATGTTAACGTAGATATCTGTTTCTCTTTATGATAGGAGTGTCATTTGGTTTCAAAAGTCTGATTGTTTGCCAATCTTTATTCCTTCCTAAATTGAGTGCAGTACTAGTAGGAGTTGAATTGGGTATATTTCATTATCTATATTTACAATATGCTTGGTTTTCTTGAGATATTATTGGGATCAACTGTTACTTCCGTTGTTTATTTTTTATATTCTTTTTTATTTGTGTTTCCTTTTTGTCTTTGTTAGACTAGATAGGGTTTGATTCTGTGTCTTAATGCATTTTATAGCCCATAGCTGCAGCCTGCAGAAATTATCTGAATATAGTTTCCAAATTTATGGGGTTCTCTTGTGATAATAATTAACGAGTAACTGTGAAGCTTGCCACTTTTTGCAATCCGAGTGAAATAGATCCGCTGCTCAACTTTCGTTATACATTGATTCTTATGGTGACCATTTCCTGTCGGAAAATCTTTAAAATTTTGTTATTTTTCTTGAAGTGATACTATATAACGCTACAATTTATTCCTTTTTTAATTTTGTTCTTTTCTCCTCCTGGGTTCTTACTCTAATTTTGTTCTTTTCTCCTCCTGGGTTCTTACTCCACACTTTGATCTAACTCTTGATATCCAGAGGGCCTCTCATGTTTATTCAGAAGCAAAGCGTGTACATGCTTTCAAGGACATGGTATCGTCAAACTTAAGGTGAGTTAATATTCAGTACCACAAGCTAGCCTTTTATTTATGCTTTTGTTGATAATATGGTTATCTGGCCACGTGGGTTGGCAGAGGCTTTTCGTTATGGAGAGGCATTTTCTTAATGAAATTTTACTTATCAAACAATAATAAGATAGGGGCTAACCTTCATTCATGCTATACATGCTAAGGCATTTGTAATGGATATTTCATGTTAGATAAACCCAATTTAATGCGATAGAAAGAAAAAGCTTAGGTGCTACTTATCATAAATAATGCCACTTGTTAGAGCTGTATTATCCACCTCTTCCAGCTTCCCCTATATTTGTGCAATCAAACACTAGGTAATGGTCCCAAGAAGCTGAACTAAAATGTTCTGCCACTTAGTGGGCTTGATGTGTAACTTTTTATTATCATATAAGACCAGCTCTCTAGGAACCTGGCATTGCTCTGGTTTCTCAAAGTTAGTTACCAAGATCAATTTTCCTGAATCTAACATCTAAGAAGTTATTGCAGTGAGGAGGAAATGCTGAGGAAACTTGGTGACCTAATGAATGAAAGCCATTATAGCTGCAACCTTCTGTACGAGTGCAGGTACTTGTTCAGCTTCTCAAATTTGTTTGCACTAAATCAGGGCTGGCCCAATATTAGTTGGGCTAAGGCGAAGTCAATAAAGAGGCATTTTTTTTTTCAAACATATTATAAATCTTTTATCCAATATAAAAGATTTTAAAATTTTTATTTAAAGATAACTCTTTTAGCATTTTGAGACACAAA
>JAVXUM010000046.1:26176146-26190480 GCA_035590655.1 Pouteria glomerata
TCAAACGGCCAGGGACTGGAGCCTGCCTGTTTACCGTGCGTGCAATGCGAATTCGATGTTGGGAGCTCAACTCGAACCTGCGCCGGCTAGGCTGCCACCACAGCAACCCCAGCTTTTGCCGCTTGACCTATGCCCCGGGGGCTGCATTGGTTCCATAGAAGTCAAGCGCATGTTTGTTTTAGGTGATACGGAGTTGATGATAGGTAATATTTTTCTTATATTTAGTTATAATTGTTTTTATCAAAATAATATATTTGTATAGGTAGATATATATTATCATAAAAACAACAGTGAATTAAATGTGAGACATAATTTAAAAAAAAAAAATAATATTACTCTCATACTCAACTTCATATTCCATCAAAACAAACCGGCGGTAAATTATGGGATCAACTTTGCATGTCCATAGATATAAATGTACTTAGAGAATGTTGAGAATGGGATTTATTATCATAATATATATATATATATTATTCTACCAAAAATGGGCTTACAATAATTGAAATGATGCTATACCGATAACATTATAACTAAAATAAATTTTAATAAATATTATATGTTTCCAACACAAAATGATGACACATTTATAAAAAATAATAATAATAATAATAATAAAAACACAACTATGACGTGAAATAATCCCCCCTATATATCACCTTTGAAGATATCCTAGAAGCAATAGCTTTCAATCTGACAAACATATATATATATATATGAATTGAAGGCGATGACAAATGGTAAGTTCGTGAGTGTGAGACACAGAGCCCTGGCCAACTCGTCCGAGTCGAGAATGTCGATGGCCTATTTTGGGGCGCCACCGCTGAAAGCGAGGATCGCCGCCGTGCCGGAGTTGATAACAAGGTGGGGGCCCTCCCTCTACAGGCCCTTCACTTGGGCTGAATACAAGAAGGCTACCTATTCTCTGCGCCTTGGAGAGAGTCGTCTCAACCGCTTCAGAGTCGATGAAGAAATTGAATGATCTATTAAATGACATACAATTATACATTATGCCCACAGCTTGAAAGAACGATCTAAATATCAATTTGTTGATTGTTAATTTTCATCTCTCCCAGAGGGGAATTTTCGCTTATAAGAATAATTTTATTTTATTTCAACTTTCCTAGAGGTGAAGCTCCGACCAACTCCTACAACTACGAGAATGTCTTGGGAGACCTACCTTTTCGTTGAAATGGACTTGCCAAGCATGCACGGTTGTCCATAACATTAGTCCAACCTTGTCCATCGTCCTCTACGTTTTGTCCCATCACCAGCGCCTTACCTACATTTTATAACCTCCATTTTATTTTCTGGAAAATATTTCTTAGTTTTTTTTTTATTAATAAAAGATATTCCTTTATTCATATTAAGAATAATTCCGTTTCAATTTTTTTTACAAGTGTGGAATACCTTAAAAAGTGAAATAATTAATGAAAACTGTGAAATCGTTTTTTGACTTAAAAAACGTGAACACTTAGGGTCCAATTGGATGGATGAAAATGTAAGAAAATTTTTAAAATTTTTCAACAAATTTTATTCTTTTCGTATTTCTTAAAATCTCTATAAATTTATATATATATATATATATTTACAAATCTTAATAAATTTTTATAAATGTTAATAATTTTTTTTAAATTTTAATAATATTTTCACAAACTTCAATAATTCTTTTATAAATTTAAAATTTTTTTTAACAATTTTTAAAAAGTTCTAACATAATATCGTAACATATCCAAAAATATCTTTCAAATTAATTTAAAATTCAAAAAATTGATCTATAAAGTTTTTGTCAAAATTTGTTTCAACAATATTATTTATCTTTGGAAAATGTGATTTGGTAAATGTGTATCAAACACCAAAAAATTATTTAAATCATATTTTTCATTATTTTTCAATGGTCCAAACGCCTCCTTAATTAGCATGAACTCTCAAAGACATTAATTCTTGAGCAATTTTGAAAATGCTATCTTAGTTACAATTAGAGTAATGCTTAATTTGTGTTGCACTCTTTTATCTTCTTCCTACGTACACTTCATTTCATCTCACAATGAAATATATATATATATATATACAGCATTTGGAAGTGTACTTAAATAAAAATAAATTAATTTATACCACATTTGAAATATAAATTTATGGAAGAAAACAAAAAAACGAAAGAAAATGAAATTTATATTTTTTGTTGTTTTTGTATACTTATCAAATAAAAGTTAAATTTTACTAATAAATATTTATTCATTTTAATCTTTTTTTTTTTTTAATTTAGTAAAAATTTAATATAAATTTGGCTTTTTTTTACTTCATTTTTGTATTTCTGCTATTTTCTTTCATTTTTCTTTAATTTCCCTCCACAAATTTATGTTCCAAACATAACCTTAATATTTTTTTTTTAGTGTTTTTTGAACAAATTATACTTGAAAAAATTAATAAAATTAATGACATTTGCAAATAAATATTATTGATTTTGTTTGAATTATAAATTAATCTAATTATTAATTACATGGTGCAGTTAATACGCGACGGTTGTGACTCAATTTGAGCCGAAGAAAACATTTTGACTTCATCTGGCTAGAATGTCAAATACTATTAAGCAGAGTATTTAATTTCTGCATTATATTTTTACATTTAATAATAGCAACAAAAAAATAAATAGATAAATAAATAAATAATAACTGACAGGCTAGCAAAGGGAGCAGTAATGGCTCAAATTTGGCAAAGACCGGCGTGGGAAAGGAATGAGAGAGCTTGAAGTAATTTTTGAATTTTAGTCTCCTAAAAGTTAAATTTCATCCATTAATGAATGTGAGGTGTAAAGTCAATAATTATATTTTTAAATTAAATGATTAGATTATTATTTAACAGGCAAAATTTAATTTTAAAAAATTTTGAGATTTTAAATATTTAAAATTAAAAAATAACTTCAAATACCTTATCCGTGAGAAAAGGAAATTTGGTCCCCGTCTGAGGATTAGGTTCCCCACGAGGAGGAGTTGAAAAGGGATTGTGAACTGTGGCCCTCCCTAACCGTGCCTTCACGTGGCCTCAATTCAAGACAAGCAACTTATATATATATATATATATACACACACACACTATATATATATATATAGTTCTGTATCTACGTACAGCTTCGGCTTAGCTGTCTTAGGAGCAATTATTTAATTAGTTGCTTCATGTTGGATAGCATCATGTCACACATACATATTTTAAAAAATCCACCTAGTGACGGATGTTGAAAATTTTCTCAATTAAGGCATAAAATACCTTTTGTTGTTTAATAAAAAGTCAAAGTAAAAGGTTAGAGAAAATTTTTAAGAATTTTTAATTATTTGATAAAATATTAATTTTTTTTTTAATTTTAGCAATTTATGAGGCTTAAAAAAAATTACTAATTTTTTTTTTTTATAATTCCAAACAAGCCCTAGTAATAGTGAAACGTTTTCCAATTGTGTTTCAATTTTAAGAGTGAAGTTTTGAAAGTTGGTAAGTGATGCCAAACATCACTTTAGATAGTAACGTTGCAGCAAAAAATATAACTTTCTGTTTCTTACCAAACAATTTCCCCATATGAATAAAATTCACTTGCCAGCTAACCCAATACTAAAATCAACAAAAAAATTCTTCCTTACCTATCTCAAGCTTCTTTTTGTGTAATTCCAGACTTCCAGTGGAAGCAGAATTTTTTCTTTTTTTTTTTTTTCAAATTTCAGTGGTAGCAACCGCTGTCACTCAGCCATATGTACATTTGCCACTGAATCCGCCATAATCACAGTATTTATAATATATATATAGATATAAACATTAAATAATATATCCGGTTATTCATACACTTGTTATAATATATCAGTTGATTGTTAGGCCTAGGAAGTTTAAATTTCAATGCAATTTTCTCAAAATTTTGAATTTATAAAATACAACAAGGAACTTATCAAGAAAGTATTAGTTCTGTGATTAATATGGTAGTACTTTTAATGTTTAATTATAACATTTTTTAAACAAATTTTAAAAATGAATCACATTATTAAGTTCTTTAATTCAAATATATAAATGTTGTTACTAAACAAAACTAGTGGAATTTATAGTATATAATAGTATTAACATGAAAGATTAACAATTTCCTCTTGTCTTTACTAATTAACTTTCTTAAATTTTGTTTAATTTTTCTAAACTTTTATAAATTTTTACCGGACATTCACCTAACCACTAAAATATCACAATCAAGTTCCAAAAGTTGAATTTTTAGTGCAGCCTAAACGTATTTTGAAATCATCCAAAAATAAATAAATTTTATTAAAAAACATTCCTCTAATCAATTTTCTGTTACAGACAAGGATATCACGATTTACCTAAATATTTAAAACAGAAACGGACAATCTCCATGGTACCAACCTTGCGTATACGTGAGGATTTGAACGTTGGTCAAGAAACTCTCGAGAATAGTCGCAAGTTGCGTGTTGATTTCTGCCACTACCAAAAGGTTCCCTCACCAACATTAAAAAAAGTCTGTCACGCTACCCATAATAATAATAATAATAATAGAAAGTCCAGAACATCAGGGCCATCCATGCATAAATCAATTACATACATCCATGAAGATACAGTCAGCAGTACATAAAGAATTTACAGCGACCTAGGCTGTTAGAAAATACACAGCACTAACACGTTGCTGTTTTATTCATTTGCACAACAAAAAGTCAACGTCCAGTTAAATTAATAGGGCACAGAAAGTTCTTCCTCTCCTATAATTTTCCCAGGTTGTTATTATGCTAACTGACAGACTAAAAAAGAAAAGTGGATTCCTCCTTAGAGGTGAATAGGAGATTTGGCGATTCCACCGCGAGAGCATTTCTTTCGACCGGTTTTGCTAAGTGCACAAACACAAATCTCCAGGAGCTCATAATCCTCCTCCCAAAACAACAAGGATGCCATCTCCGGGTTCTCCAGTAGCATCTTTGAGGTTAAAAACCCTGCAATTGTCCATGTTTGGTGAAGCCGAGATTGCTTCCCAATAAATCCACCGCTGCGTGTATCGTAATATTCAGGCCATCGATCTGCAGAGAGCCTCTTCTCAACCAAATTGATTGCCTTTCTTGCTAATTCTGGCTTCTTCATCTTCATGCAGGCTAGTGTGAACTGGAATATTATCAACAAGCAGTTACAAGGATTAGAGAGCGGGGTCAAACAACCCAAGATGAGATGATGCATCATTAACTTTTTCTTCGAAAAAGAAAAAAAAAACCGCCGACAAATTTATTTATTACTTTTATGTTGACCAACTCAAATCCAAATTTAATATGCATTAAAAAAGCACATGTAATTTGAAACTACGACCATGGTGATGATAATAGTGTTGGAATGTTCAAACAACTTTTCATCATATTGTACTCGCTCAATTCCAGAAGAAATAATGTTGATAGGGAACTCAATTTAATCAACCACAAAGCATACCTGCCACAGAAGAGTTGGCCAGGATCCGCCATTATGATATGACCATGGCCTGCGAACAACCACAGAGATTATTATAATATATGCCACTGTGAACGACAGCTATCTAAAGATCCAGGGATGCAAGAACACCAAATAATCCTTAAAAATGGCTTACGTATTCTTTGGGTCACTTCCAGTGATTATCCGCCATTCCTCATACTCCAAAGCAGGGTAGCATATCTTTAGAGGCATCTGTCCCACAAGATCATCCCATTTGGCTTCAATCAAATTTAGAATGCCCTCACTCTGTTTGGGAGTGCCCAAAGACGAAATAATGGACCAAAGATTTCCGAGCATGAAGATTCTGAAATCCATGTGGGCAGGTTGTAGATTGCCAATGAGATAACCACCTTCATCAGGAATCCAATCAACTAGCCAAGAAGGAATTTGATCGGGATAAATATTGAACTTATTGATGGCATCAGTAGAGTATTCCTCTGTCTTGTAACGGTAGATTTCATTTATTTTCTTCATATCGACCCAGTAGTACTCTCTGATATGGAATGACAGTGCACTCAGCCGGTTATTGATTGCTGCCACTAAACTGCTCGTACAGTCATTTACAATAAGCATCTCACGGGAGCAGCGTAGTGCTGAGTAGAATAGAGCCTGCAAAAACATCTAGCAAGCGTTAGACCACTTATGACAGGAAGCACACTGCAATAAGATGCATAAAGCAGCAGTGGCGTATTTTGCTTATAGAGATTTCTTTTAACATACTTGGATTTCAAGAGGATGGCCATGAATACCCATCCGTCTATCAATCATACACGAACCATCAGTGACTAAGAGAGAAGGAAACATGTCAAACCCATCAGTCAAGCACAAGTTAAGGATTAGCCTTATGCCTGTCTGCACATCAACCCTTTCTTGCAATGCATAGTCACCAGTTAGCTTCCCATAAGCTCTCAACAATATAATCCACCACAAACCTGTCATAGTAGTCAAGACAGAAAACAGTGTGTCAGGTTCCTGATTCCAATGTTGACAACCATGCAATTACAATAATACAACTCAAAACAATGTCACCATACAATTGATGAGAGGAACAATGATTATCCAGCCTACTGGATATGCAACAGAGCAAGGACATAATATAAATCTAAACAAATAATATATCTAATCATACATGATGTAACTACCAAAGCAAATACAACCTACCAGAATCAACAGGTGCAACGCGCCCAATGGCTGATTCACCAAAGTCAGGGTCCAAGACATCCTCAAAAGCTACGCTGCTTCCATCAAGAGACACATTTCTGACTTTAAAACTTGCCGGCATCAACCCCTGCCCAGGGCTGTAGCAGTCCACAGTTTTCTCCCAACTCTAATAAAAAAACCGGCAGCATTTTTGAGATTGAATTAAATTTGAATCTCAGAGTGCATTTCAATGGAAAATTTTCAGCTAACAAGTCTTTAAGTACAGGCATGAAAATTATGAAATAGAAAGGAAG
The DNA here is from genome assembly GCA_035590655.1 of Pouteria glomerata. Taxonomy (NCBI): domain Eukaryota; kingdom Viridiplantae; phylum Streptophyta; class Magnoliopsida; order Ericales; family Sapotaceae; genus Pouteria; species Pouteria glomerata. The sequence goes on from JAVXUM010000046.1 coordinate 26,183,085, forward strand.
GAAAATGCTTTCCTTTCAAAATTAATTGTTTCAATGAGCTCACCAAATCTCAATGAGTTACTGACAATGTTCGGTTTTCGGTTAGAGTATAATATGATATTAACAATGTTCAGTTAGAGTAATTTATACATAAAATATAAGACACTACAATTATTTTGTTTATAGGATAATATGATATTAACAATGTTCAGTTAGATTAATTTATGAATAAACTATAAGTTTTATGCATAAATTATATGCTAAAATTGAATAGTTAAATATGTTAAAACGGATATTCAACTATATTGGAACACGTATATCATAATCTTAGCCAAGCATTCTTGTCCAAGTGTCAAGTATATGACATGGGTACATCATACATTTAGAAGAATCTATGTAACATAGCATGGATGAATTACTTCAAATCTACATAGCATCTTAATATACAAAGAGAATATCACTTGTACCAATCAATGTGCGCAGCACTAAATGAAAGAATCAAAATTGTGTTATTTATATGTAGAGAGGGGGAAGGGAAGAGTAACAGAGAGAAATACTTCTGTTCAAATGAATGAAAAAGTGAGATGAAGCAAGGAAATGAGAACTACCTGCAACTGCAACGTGTGAAGTAGAAAGTTCTTGACAATCTCGCCTTCTCCATTTAGCAAGAAAGCGAATGCTGAAGGGACAAAATCACGAATGAAGACCTGGTCATAGTTTAGTGGTTGCTTATCAGCAGGATCATTAGCTGCAACTGTGCCAACAGGATTTCCACAATAATTCACAACAGCACCTCGAAGCAACTGCCAAGCCTCCTTTTCGATCTCAGGCACTTCTCTCTCACAGGTCAAGATCTTCACCCCATTCAAACCCTGTAAATTATCTACATTTCCCTTGAAACCATTTATTTCTACCCTACACTCTTCCTCTACATTTACCTTGGAACCATTGACTTCTACCTTAGACTCTTCTTCCACTACATCTGTACCTCTCTCGACTCTCTCAATCACCAGAGGCTTCACATTCAAGCCACCTTGAATGTAAATACTCTCAAAGCCCTTCTCGTTAATATGGGTTTCCACCGAGGTCGAATGGTTCCTAAAATCCGACGCCACATTAGCTATAACTGAGACACACTTATTTTTGTCAACACCGTAACTCGTAAAACCCCTAGATTGACCCAAACTCAAATTGGACACACAAAAAGCTCTCCGATTCGGATCAATTGCGCATCTGAACCCTAAAATCTTATTGTTACAACTGTGCAAAGGACGCAAACTGCTCATTTTAAACTGAGATTTTGGCAAATTATCAGCAACCAAATGGTTACATTTTGGAATTGGGAACCCAAAAATAGAGGAATTTCTACAACTAATCAAGATTCTACAACAGGGCTTCGTGGTTGAAATTCCAATACAACTGCTAGTATTCATTTTTTTTTTCCTCCGGATACTTAATAAGGAATCAAATTGAGCTAAGTTATGAGATTGTATATGTAAAAAAGACAAAAATTTTGCACTGGCTCTATATATAATGTATACACAAAGATCTGTTAATCCTGAAAAACTGAACTAACAGAAGACTAAATATACCAATACAAATAAGACATTAAAAAAAATCAATGGACATGATAAATGGAAAATAAAATTGAAAATGAAAACAAGAAGATACTTACAGTTAAGAGAGACGTTAATGGGTTTGAATGGGAGGGAGGGAGGGAGAGAGAGAGCCCGAAGATGAACAGAGATATTTATGAAGAGGCAGCTCGAGGGCGAAGAGGGGTTTATATAGAGGAAGGAAAGCGCAAGGTTCCGTGAATCGAGGCCGGAGTGGGGACTACTATTGAAAATGAATTTGAATGTGCCAATTTACTGTATTACCCTTGACATGTGCAATTGATTTTTGTGGACAATCTGTTTTTACTAAAAACACCTTCACCTCTTTTTATTATTTATTTTTTTAAGTAATAATTGGTTCTTAATGGGCATAAATATTTTTTTTATCAGATGAATTACAAAACTATATACCCCATTTGGACATAATCGATAGATTTATGTAATGTTAAAATCTCAATAAATGTGAAGATAAATAAACTAAATAATGAAAGGGTAAAATGGGGATTTTGATGGAAACAAGTGGTTGATCTGGTGGGCATAACAGCCATCAGATTTTTTTAAAGGACCCGACTGGTCGGTTCGGCAACAGTATAAAAAAATGTGCGGAAATCCGAAACCACAGATATGGATCCCTCCGCCCCCAACATCTCCGTCTTTCTATACGTATACAGATATACATACGTATGTTTATACGTATAGTGGATCAATAAGTTTATTCGAAGAGGCCTTGAAAGCACAACGATAATATATATGTATATCTGTACATCTACGTCTATATTCTAATAAATATCCTAATACCTTTTAAAGTTTGAATTGATATTATTATCGGAATAGATAAAATAGAGTTAGGCAGATAACTCAAGTGACAAAAACTGTATTTCTTCAGCTCATTGCTTGAGTTCGACTCCGAATCTTTTTTCTTTCCATTTACCTTTGAAAAAAACAAAAGAATAGATGAAATAATGTTAAATTCTGAAGTGTTGATAACGACAATAATTAAAATTATTATAAATATTTTTTATTTTGTAATAAAAAGTTTAAATATAAATAATTATCCCCTTTATATTAAAATTCTTTATACTTGTTTCATTTTTAATAAATGTTAACATTTGGACCACATTCGTTTAACATTTTTAATTTTGTCACTCGTTACGAGGAGAAAAGTTTTATAAAAATTCTATTCTTATAGTTTTATTTTAAAGACAGTTAAATTACAATACAAAATTAAAAAAAAAAATTGATAAAAATTAACAAAAATTAATAAAAATGAATAAAATTAAAAAAAAAAAAGTTAGAAATTTTTTATGTGAAAAAGTTGGACATTTTTACCAAAGGCACCCTATTTTGTAGAAATACAAAAAAAAGTGTTTATCAAAATACTTTTTATACATAAAGCCTCAAAGTTTTCCTAATTTCCACCCAAAAAAAAAAAAAAAAAAGGGAGGCTACCTTAATGAGCCTAAGGCAAGCCTAATTGAAGCATGTTGATTGGTTTCACACCCTGGGTGCATTAACCAAACATATTAATGAGGACATTCAGGATGGGCCAGATTCAAGCTCGAAGTTTGGCCCTAAAAAATCACCAGAATATTCGAGTCCATAGACCAAGCCCAATCCTTCATGGCCTAGCTTAGGGCCCAAAAAACAAAACCTAAGCCCATGATTCACTCATGAAACTTTGTTCTAATTCCTTAAATACCATGCAGAGCGTATATATATATATATATATATTTCTATTTGCTGGGGTTGTGGGTCGAATTCAGAATCAGATGAGTATTTGGGAGAGCTATTTCAATAGCGTTGTCCCCTCTCTGTCACTCGCTTTATTATTATTATTATTAGTAGTTAAGATAAAATAATTAAAAAAAGGGGCTAGGAGACATACAAAATAGAAGAGGCAGACTTGTATTAGAATTTTACTTAGCAGCCTAAACACCAGATATATGCATAATCGGCTATTCGAGTTTAGTTCTTCCTTCACCGGGCACACACATTTGGTACAAAATCTATGAAGGCCCAATATGGGCCCGCTAACTCAAGCCCCTAAGGTTGGGCCCAATCGCTTCTCGCCCAAATAGAGTTCACAACATTTCAAGGCTCAGGGGGATTCGAGCTGAGTTTTGATTTATTCGAATTTTTGCTTTGATAAAAAGGAAAATAAATTCAAGATTGGCTTACAAATTACTCAGTTAAATCAAAATAACATAATTTTATGCTAAAATATTATTTCAGTTTAACAAATTCCAATTCCAAATTTACATGAATTCTTTTCTACCGAGGTTATGTTTTTCTACTAAATATAACTTGAAACCTGTATCGGAAGGAGGACAAAAGATTCCAAGAAATTTCTAATGTTTTTAAGTCATATATATAAATATATGTATACACACACACACACACACAGAGACATCCTCAAGCACGTTGATCATTGTCATCTTCACCAACGTAAGCATTGCTTACATCCTATAAGTTAAAAGAACCTATATAATATATACATATATATGTGTATATATATATATATATATTAAACTGAGCTGCTTGACTCGTGTTTTATCATGTATTATTATATAATAATTTTAATTTGGGCTGCAGTCAAGGCACTAGGCTGGTAATCTCCTTTCCCTAATGTATAAAATCTGTTAAGTGCTTGAGAACGCGTTTATATGTAATAAAATAATTAATTAATGCTAATAAACGTCGGTCACCGTAGCTAGTTTTCACCAAAAATAATAATAATAATAATAATAACCAAATACTTAGTCGACTCTAGCTCTCTTTGTTGGTCATCGTTGGTGTTGAATGATCCACTGAGGGAAATTGCTTAGAACTTAGCATTGGTATTTGAGCTTTTTGACTCGTTGGAAGTTGGTCTTGTTACGTTGCTCTGACTAGCTGGGCTCATCATTTTCGCTAATTACGCTGAGAGATGGCAGTTATTAAATAAATCTAGATAGCCTAATTTCTTTTTATTTATTTATTTCTGATCATGCTAAAAAATGAATTAATTTTAAAAATAATAAAAATTCACGTAATAACTTGCTATATGCCATTATAATAATATCATGTGTTATTATTAAGAATCAAACTTATGTCATTCCCTTAAAAGTTAGTGTGGTTAATCGCTATTCTAAATTATCATTTATATATACATTGTGTATATTGATATATATAAAAAACTTTTTATCACTTTGGTGACCAATTGGCTACGAAAAGTAATAAATTTATATTATTTTTATTTAATTTTTTTAATTTTTTACAATAATTTATTATCACTTTTTTCAACTAATTAGTACCTAAAAATAACACTTTTCTCCCCGATCAATTGGTTGGAAAAAAAAAAAAAAAAGATGAAAAATTTACTTTTGGTTAATTGTTTTAACTTTTTACAATAATTTAAAATCATATCTAATATATAGAACCATACGAGTATTGAATAAATAATTTATGAATATCTATCATATTTAATTGAACATAATCTTAAATTTTTTTCTCATTTTCCTTTAATCTTTTCGTATAGCATATATTTAATCATGACTCACAAAAGTATTTTTAATGATTATATTCAAAAATTAGTTCTAAAAGGACAAAAAAAAATAAAAGTTTTTATTATTTGTTTTCAAAATTTTTATCATCTCTAACAAAATATAAAACAATATCACTTTTAATATAATTAATATTAAAGATACACTAAATATTTATTAGATATTAAATATTTAATATTCACCCAGTTATAAGTCATACAAATTATGAAGACTACTTCTTTATATCCATTGAAAAAAATAATTATACATTTAGCTTTGATTCGGTAAATTTAGTTTTAGCATTAATCTAAAAATATTTTTATTTATTGATCTATGATTGTAATTTTAAAGCATATTAAGTTAATTAAAATTAATAAATAAATGTTGCAATAAAATATATGAAATTTAATTTAAATCATATAAAGTGATAAACAAATTTATTTGAGTAAGATACAAGAAAAAAAACAACAATATTATCTCCATTCTTTTATCTAACTATTTTTAAGATATGACTTTCCTCACCCTTTTATCTCAATTTTTTCTAGAAATGATTTTTCCTTATCTTTTATCTCACTTTTTTCAATTACAATTTTAACTAAAAGTAATTTTTTATCTTAATTTTTTAATTAGAGTGAGATAAAAAATTTAACTTATGAATTTTTATCACACTTTTTCTGAAATCGTGAAATTTATAAAATTCTTAGTGTGATTTTTATTAATTATTGTAGTAGCAAACTCTTATACATGCATACATCTTTAATTTGTATTTAAATTTCTAGTTCTCTTCAAAATTAACAATCAATTGCCAATGCCCGGCTAACTGTGAGTTTGCATGTATTTGGTGGTTAACACTCACATCTACCTTTGCTCCATCACTGCGTATAAGGTGCTGCAGATGCACTAGCTAGTTCTCATCCTTTGTATGTACTATAATCTCCTTTTTAATTAAGGTTAATAATTTTTTTTTCTTTTTTTTTTTGTTTTTGAGTTTATTAAGATAAACGTTTTATTGTCCTTCACACGAATGTGTTTCATAACTAAGCAATAGCACTCTCCAAATTCATTGGGGTCTTGCTTGCCTATATATACCATGCATAATCATCATCATCATCACTAATGTATTGATTGCATATTGTTTCAAGTACCAATGCCGTACCCAATCAAGTTAGAACTTTAATTCCAAGCTTTTTAACAATTCAATGCCAAATCCATCAAAGTTTGAGTTGGTGTGAAAACTAGTTAAAGTCTTGTAGAGCTTAAATTTTATAAAAGTTTAATAATTTGTTAAATTTTTAAATCGATCTCAAGTATGCTTTACTCAAATTGATCTCAGTTGTAATATGTTTAATTGCTTTATCTAACTTAATTAAAATTAAATAAGTTATAAATTAATTTTTAATAAATCGAAACATAAACCGTTCAAGTTTAAGGTGTTTGATTTAATTAAACCACAACCTTAATTAAGTTAATTTTTTTTTTTATATATAAATACCTGAGAGTTGACACCAAGAAATTAACTATGTATAATTTCTATAGCTAGCAAGTGACCTAGTCCAAATCAAATATGTATTTACTTAAAAACGACTCTCATCAAAAGGGTCTAAACAATGGGTGTTCAACTCATGGATAAGCATGACTAATTTGAATATAGCATATGGTCTTGCTGAAAACGGATCACTATCATGAGCATTTCCTTTGTTTTTTGCGGGCAGGAAAAACATTCGATACCCATATAGAGAGAGGAGTGCTAGCTCCAGAATTTGTGATTAAAGATGGGAACAGAAACTTTTAATGGCACCCCGTGAAACTTTGTGTGGCTGAGAGCCAATTTGGAAAAATTGAAAGTTAAGCATTATTGTAAACTTCGCTTTCAATACAAAACTTCACGCAAGTGATCACTGAGGAAGAAGGAAATAAAAGAGAATGTTTCTATATATATATATATATATAAATTAATCAGCGATGAAATTGCACTAAAGTGAAGACATATTGATGTGCATTCCGTCACACATCTGATCCTATGCATGCATTTACCATATGGGTATGGTTGATGGACCCAGACGTGCTCACTCTTTCTCTTCCGATTGGTTCAGTTGAGCTGCACCTATTCTATTCACCATGTGTTTGACCCATTTGCAGCAGCAATAAATAAAATTGTTGTAAATTTTGAACTCTATTCTGTGAGAAAATAAGACGAAAAGAAATCGAAGAACTCACCAAAAAAAAAAAAAGCAGTTTTAATTGTGAATTGACAAAATATCTACATTTACCAATTCAGTA
>JAVXUM010000046.1:26223175-26233649 GCA_035590655.1 Pouteria glomerata
CTTTTTTTTTTTTTTTTTTTTTTTTTTTTTTTTTTTTAACTTTTATTTTATTCACAAGTTGACTCCACTAAAAACATCCACAAGTTATAAAAATGACTCAGTTGTAACCAAAATGAGTATGTAATGTGCCTAAACTGTCTCTGAACAAAACAAAGGACACGAAAAAAGATGAGTTTGACACTTGTTTAGGTCGAATCTTTCACGTGTCAGAGTCCTTTGTGAGTTTGACTCGGAGACACCACCTTCGGTGGTGATTTTGTGTGTCCTAGTTTTCCATTGAGGAGGCTAGGCTATAAGTAGCCTTCTTTCCAACATTCTATTTTTATCAACTAGTTGCTTCCGACATTATAAATTCTAAGATGCTTGATGTGGCAGTAGTAATCCACCCATAATTATTTTAATAATACTTTTTGATACTTTTTATTTTATAATTTATTTTATTCATAAGTTAACTCTACTAACAAATTCACATGTTATATAAAAAGATTCTACTATATCCAAAATGAGTCTGTAACATGTCCAAACTGTGTTCAAACAAAAACAAACGAGATGACAAAAAATGAATTTGACACAAGTTTAGGTTGAATCGTTCATGTCTCGGAGTCCCTTGTGAGTTTGACTCGAAGACAACAACTTTGGTGGTGAGTTTGAGGTCCTAGTTTTCCATTAAGAAGGCTATGAAGTAGCACATTCTATTTTTATCAACCGGTTGAATGTGTCTCTATTACAAAAAAATCCGCAAGCGAAGCTAGGATTATTAAATACATATTATCAACTTAACTTAACAGAGCCTTATTCCTAAACTAGTTGGGTCAGCCACCTGAATCTTCTCCTCCATTCATTTCTATTAAGGATTTTGTTTTTTTTGTTAAGCTGTCTGAAATTACTTAATTCTTTACAATTTCACTTGATGTAATCTTAGGTCTATCGTTTGTATTTTTATCTTATAATTGGATACTATCACTATTCCTTAGTGGACATTTTTATGTCTATGTTGGATATGACCAAACTATATTAAGCAATCTTTTTTGTGGTAAGTTATATTAAGCAATCTTCTCTCAACTTTTTTCCAACCATTTATTCTCACAACCCAAATTGAAAAAAAAAAAAGAATTTTAAACTTCTAGTTATTTTCTTTAGTCCTAACAAATTCTTAATACAAATACAACCTAAAACTCTCCAACCAAGCAAATTAACGTGTAACAACACAAGAAAAAAATATGGTAAGGAATGAATATATCCGGAAAAAAATTGAGGTGACACTAGCAAAAGGACAGCCCGGCGCATAGCTTTTTTTTTTTTAATTTGGGTTGCAACAATAAATGGTAGGAAAAAAGTATGTGATTCACCTCCCTCATTTCTATCTCCAAATTCATAACTTTGTACCTCATTTCAAAACTTCCACTGTTTATTTCCACATGCCCATTTAGATGTTCTCTAAAAAGATTTTATCTCCTTTTGGTATCTTTTCAATAAGTCCATCCATAGATTCCCAAAACTGTTATTTTGTTGCTTCATCTAGTCTTACATGAGGGGTGTAAGTACTAGTAATATTAATCGTCTCTTCACCTTCTCGAAGTTTTATAACATTATTTTATCTCATATCCCGACTATGTTTTCTTGACACTTGCTATCTCATGCTTGAGATCCATATCGATAGTTATTCTTATTCCATTATTATTGTTATCTTTCTCTGAGCACTAAATTTTAAAACAATATTTTCAATTTCTCTAGATTTTTCTCCTATCAATTTACTCTTTTGTACACAAGCTATACTGTTTCTTCCCACAGAAACTGTGGCATGATGAGTGGATTGCATGTTTGTATACATGTTTTTTACATCTCAATCTCTTAAATTCAAACGAGCGTTAAGGCCATTTTCCCCCAAATTGTGTTAACTTTCTCGTCAAGAACAGGTATTTGCTCAACTGTTATTCACTAGCCCATTGTTGTTTTTGTTCTCTCTTAAAATATGGAGCTATTACATTTATTGTTATTTAGAGTGGTTTTCTGGAAATTTCTTCCTTTGTTTCATGTGAGATCTGGAGTTTCACTAATTGCTATTTGCAGAAATGCTTTAGAGGAAGAAAGGCAGTAGAAGCTGAACATTTGAGGGTGCGGGAGGAGTTCTTTTTGACTTATGGGAAGCATTGCCAAAATGTGAACAGGTAGCACTTTTAGATATTCATATTCAAGTTTAGCATGCGGCAGTTTTTCTATCTGTTCTTTACCCCTCTTTGTAATTGTGGTCTCTGCTGATCTCCATGTTGTAGCTTGATTTGGTAATGTGCTTGTTTTAAATTGGATCTCTATTATCATTCTGATTTCACTTTATTTTACTAATTTTTTTCAATGAATCTGTACCTCCAGGCATTGTTTTGGACCGAATTCAGATTTTCTGCGCCAGTTACTTTTCTTCTTTAATCCACAAAATGTTGCTGATATCTTTGCTTTTGTGGAGACATGCCGATTACTTCAACAGTTTGTTCGAGAAAGCGGTCTGTCTAATCAGTCTTCAAAAATTATTTTATGCAATTGTGGAAGCACATTTAACTTCTGTTTTGGTCTACAACATGCTTAGCTAGGCCTATGCTGTCATATGTTTTGTTCTCATCATGTTACTTATGTATAGAAAGCTATTTAAATTTGTAGTTTTTTTTGACTTCTTATAGTGATTTTATAGGATGTGACTTGCTAGAGTTGGCTGTCTTGTTTAAAACACTGGTACTTCACAGATTCATTATATTTGTAGTTTTTATGGAGTTTTGCATGGAGCATATGTGCATCAGTGGATGTCTTCATTCACCTCCTTTTCATGCGTTATTCTGCATTGTTGACTTTGTCACATGCCCTCTATATGCTTTTTTTTTTTAATTGGCCTATTAGAAACTTGTTTCTAGTATATAATATATTTAATCATGCAGCAGGGGATGTTCTGAGCCTCTTGGGAGGCGTTGACTATTCCTCGAAGAGCACTGTGGTTGACTATAGGGTGAAGCGATTTGCACATGCTTGTATTCGGGCGGTATATCAAAATAGGTTTGTTGCTCGTGCACCTTCTATTGAATGTTTTATCATGTTGAATTTAACAGTTATTTCCTGATTTTTTGTTCATTTATTTTATAAGCTGCCTACTGACGCATTTTTTCATGTGTACTACATTAGTTGTCTATGCTTTGAGAAAAGATCTGAATCTAACAGTAATAAATAATCCTTTTCACGGTTATGATAATTAAGATGTAATATCCTAGCTTATTGTTCAGTTTTGCCTTTTGTTTTTGTAGAGTGGGGGAGGAATGCTTTTAAAGGGAAGATCGTTGGTGCTTTATGGTTTGACACTTCATAAGCCTTTGTAGCTAGCATTTGACTTCTGGTTGGGCCAGCCAGAGCAGTCTAGAGCCACAAATAATGACGAGAGCAATCAACTCTAGGATTGCAAAGGTGGCTGGACATTACCCAAGTGGGTTGCTCAACACACCATCTTCTTCTTGATGGGCCTTTGAGTGCCTCTTTAAAACTAGTTGAGATGAAGGTCTTTGGAGAAAGGGACAAGTATCTCAATGAAATGTTAAATCTAGCTCCAAGTCACAATTCCTTGATGGTTTTGAGCGTGTTTCCTAGGCCTTGCCCTAGGCTCTATGAACGTGCTTGGAGGTTGTTGCATTTGGATCTTTTTGGCTTGATGGAAGGTATCAGTTAGAAAGGAGATCTCTTTGTTGAGAACCCCACTAAACTCGTGTAGTCTTGACTGAAGTTTAAGCAGTGGCATGCTTGAATGAGTTTCTTGCATCTGCTTGTGGGAATGCTATAAGTTTGCTTTAAGGTGGTTGGTGAGCAATGGTGCATCCTTGTGACTTTTGGAGTTGAAGGCTAAGGCACCAGTCTGGGCTGAATAGCAGGGAGGTGAGATTTATGGAGTCATGTGATTGGTCCATGCCCTATTGAGGTTTGCACGTAGTTGTAAACTGGTGGGGATTGCTGTGATGTGGAGCTGACTTAGGCAGGGGAGATGTTTCAGACTAGTGAACCTTTGAATGGTTAATCTTATTTTGTAACTTAACTAATCTAATTCATTGCATAAGACTTAAATGAAGAAATCAAATACGATACAAGAACTTACATTCTGATGTATTTTTTTTTTATGGAAAGCAAGGAGATGTAATTTCTTTTTGTATACAGGCGGCATTCCCTGGATGCTTTTCTCAATACAATTTTATTTATTGACAAAAAAAAAAAAAAAAACTGTAAAAATTATTTTGCATTACTTTTGTTAAAGTAATCCTTTGCATAAAACCTGAAATTTCTCCTGTTCAGATATTGTACTGTGAACAATGTCTTACAATACGAGGTCTGAAGCACATTGGCACTCTTCTCCTTTATGAATTGGTTTTTCTACAGGCAGTACATTGTTGCTAAATTTTTTTTGTAAGCATCCAACTTCTGTTATTTCCTTTGGTTATCTGAAGAAACAGAGAAGAAAAATCTTCATATTTAACCAGTTGATGTCCTTGCTACTATGTCACCCATTTTAATTTGGATGATGACAGTCATATTTTGGTGGCTGCGAGTTCAATTGAGTTTCACAAGTTAAACTGTTTACTCCTGGCCTAGGTTTAGCTTTCGGATTTCTTTGTTTCCGAAGCTTTGACACCAATAAAATTGTAAGTGTATTTCATTTTATGATTTATTGCCTCCATACATTTTGTATTGATTGTAAAAGTATGAGGTAAAATTGTACTTAGCAAATAATCAGCTTGTTGAAATGTGTCTTCTTGTTCAATTTTTGTTGATTTCATGACGCCAAGTTTCCGAAATTCTAATTTGTTTAGCTACAGTTGGTATAAATAGGTTGAAAATTCTTGTTTTGATCAAGTCGTTGATGCAAATTTTATGTTTAGCTACTTATGTTGCTTACTAGGGGGTGTTTCTTTTGGCAGAAATCAGTTGAAGGATGAGCTGTTTATGACATCTGATAAATCCCGTGCAACAACAATTCTCTTATTAGAGGCAGTAGTTATGTTGATTGATCCTAGACTTCCATGGTCTTGTAAGGTAGTAGGCCATCTCTTGCAAAGAAATGCATATACCCTATTGAGAGAGATTGCGCTCACTGGGAAGGTAAATTTCAGACCCAACTGGCCCTCCATAGATTTTGTTTGTCTTTCATTTAACATATTTTATGTCATGCTTTCTTCCCTTCCTTCTCAAGTACATATGATTTGCAGTTCTCGTAGTTTAAGATAGTCGTAACTCGTATTCCTTTATTTGTCAGTTGGTTCCTTTGAATGTTGAAAACTGGGGATTCCAAGGGCATGAATTACTTTTAAAATGTAGTTTTCTTTTAAGAATGGTTAATATTCACTCTTTTTTTACCGTATTTGGCATCGGAGCAATTTTGATGATAGCTTCAATTATTTAATACATAATTAGTAGCCTTCCTTAATGTATTTGGGGTTTCCTTTGAGTGCATCTTTCAAATCAAATAAGGTTTGGCATGCAATCATTGAAAAGTTTCAAAGAAGGATTTTAGGTTGGAAGATAATTTATTTATCAAAGGGGGACAAAGTTGCTATTGTTAAGCGTACCCTGTCAAGCATGGATGAAGCTAGGATTTTATTTTTGTTCGGGGGCAAATTTAGGTTTTTTCTAAAGCAAATATAGACCTAAAAAATTACAATTAATATTATCCAATTTATTAGTAAACTAAAATAGATTTTAATATATAAAATCTAATCAAAATTTAACGATAATGCTTCATCAAAAGTAAGTTTTATATATAAACATTCACAAACAAAATTCAGGTTGCATAATAACCAGTGGATTTTATCAATTAAAGTAACACTTGATGAGTTTTTGCAAGTCATAAAATTTATCAACAATTAAATCTATAGTGAATTTCTCTGTGATTTTTCTTTTATCTCATTCTGAAGCTTTGTTTTAACATTGATAACTAAAAATGCGTGCTCCATAATTGCAGTGGTTCTTGAAATTTTTCGTTATACATGAACTAACCTTGTGTCTTTTGATTTTTTTTTTTTATTATATTTTATTTTTCCCCTGTTTGGTTAGTATTATTTAATATTAGGTTGTTTATAATGGTTTTCAAATTTTAAAATATTTAGACTAAGAATATTTTTATATTAATGGATTGAGTTATGTATCGATGAAAATTGTTTGGGCTGCCTAATTTTGGCCTATATATAACAGTGAAGAAAAAATATTCAAATTTTAAGGAAGTTAGTCCATAAATTAATTTTTTTTACCCATAAATTTTTATGTGCTATTGTTTTTTTTTTTTTTGTTCTAGGATCAGTTTATAGCTTAAAAAGTTTTTGACTCAAAAATATATATGTACTAGTAGTATTTTTGAACTGAAGTCTGCCATTTTTAAAATTTTAGAAGGGGGGACCATGGCATAAAAATTTCTTAGCCAAAAAATTATATATATATATATACGTGGCAACAGCATAGAGAAGGTCAAAAGATTTACATATGGTATTCCTTGAATTGGAGAAGGCTTATGATAGGGTTTCTAGGGAGATTTTATAAAGAGTATTAGAAAAGAAAGGAATGTGTGTCGCATATATTGAGGCGATAAAGGACATGTATTATAGAGACGGGACATTTATATGAACAACTGACGGAGAGACTAAGGAGTTTCATATCACGATTGGTCTGCACCAAGGCTCAGCGTTAAGCTCGTACTTGTTTGCCCTAATTATGAATGAGATTATTAGACATATTTAGGATAAGGTGCCATGGTGTATCTTATTTGCAAATGGTATTGTTTTAGTAGATGAGACGAGAGAAGGCGTGGATGCTAAGCCAGAATTGTGGCGGGTAACGTTAGAGACAAAAGAGTTGAGGCTAAGTCGAGTCTAGACGAAATAATGGAATGCAAGTTTAGTCAAAATAGGACAACTAGTAGTATAGAAGTAAGTTTGGATACTCAAAAGATTGTAGAGAAAGAAAACTTAAAATACATTGGATCTATGGTACAACAGGATGGAGGGATTGATACTAATGTAAGTTACAGAATTCAGGTCGGGTAGACCAAATGTAGGAGTGGTTCAGGGATCTTGTGTGATCGGAAAATCCCCCTTAAGGTTAAAGAAAAGTATTATAAGATGGCAGTAAGACCAGCGTTGCTATATAGATCAGAGTGTTGGGTAGTAAAGTATAATCATGTTTAGAATATGGCAGTTGCAGAGATGACAATGCTAAGATGGATATGCGGGATCATAATGAGAGATAAGATTAGAAATAAGAAGATTAGAGGTAAAGTAGGAATAGCACTGATTGAAGATAAAATGAGAAAAAATCGATTAAGATGATTCAGGCATGTTAGAAGGCATCCAATGAAAGCACATGTTAAAAGGTGTGAAAGTATGGAGATTGCCAATAGTAGGAGAGATAGGGAGACTCAAGAACAGTTGGAAAGAAACTATTAAACATGATCTTGTCTACATGGATCTAACGGAAGACATGGCCCTACACAGATTTGATTGACGTCGTTAAATCTATATAGCCGACCCCACCTAGTGGGAAAAAGTTTAGTTTGGTTTGGTTTATTTATATATATGTGGCATTCTTTCGAACTGCCGCCGGGCTTGGCCTCCCTTTGTCCTTGCTATCAAGTATGCGCACATATTTTGTCTTTTTTTTTTTCACAATACTAGTTCGGTGATTATAAGACTTGAGAAGCTGCACGGAATTTTTATGGGGTGGAATAGCAGAGGAATTTAAATGTCATTTGATAGATTGGTATACCGTGTCTTCTTTTACGGGAGGGGTTGTGGGATTTGTAAGCTTAAAATTTTTAACGAGGCATTATTGGGGAAGTGGCTATGAAGTTTTGGTTATGAGAGGAATGGGTTTGGAGTTAGGTGGTTTCTTCAAAACATGGTCTTTCTTGGGGAGAATGGAATACTTTTGGTGGGGCTAGATATCATGGATCTAGTATCTGGAAACACATTTGTAGTAAATGAGATGACTTTTCAAAATTTCTTTCTTTAGAAGTGGATAATGGTGATTGCACGAAATTTTGAAGTAACACATGGTTGCATGGAAGAAAATTATGGGATTCATATTGCAGTACATAATTGAAATCTGCCTGATATTTCAAATCATGCTGGGTTTTTGGAATAGAAATGGTGAAGCAAAAACTAAAACGAGATATGAAAGACTTAATGAACTCGACTCTACCATAAAGTATGTTTTGTTTGTTGAAATGTCGCTTGTTGCCCATCAGTTAGTAAAACTGAATAGCCTTGCAAGTCTAAAGGTTTGTGGATACTTATAGTAAACTGGTGTATTTAATCATGTATATTATGAAAAATCCAAATTGTTGTACTGATCTTTTATTGGATTAGTGTTTGCTTATTTTGGTCATCATCTGCAATTTCCTCCCTCGCTGTTGGAGGTTGGTTATGCCATTTATCATTGCTAGGGAATTTTTTTTTTTGGAAGTATATTGTTGCCATAAATTGATATTACCTTTTGGTTATTGAGTTTGCCTTTTCCATCTCTTTCAATTATCTATCTATTAATGTAATATGGTAACCCAAATGGTTTGCATATGTTAGATTGTTTTGATGATGTGTTTTCAATTATGCAGGGAAGTATGAAATTTCAAGATTCTGTTGGGAAAATATCTTCTTTGGAGAGTGTTCTTGCACTCACTATATCTCATGTTGGTCAGAGGGCGTGTGTTTGTCCTAATATTGACCCACGGTGGAGTTTCTCATCACAAATTCTTACAATTCCTTTCTTGTGGAGGCTTTTTCCATACCTAAAAGAGGTAGTTTAGTTCACAGATTCCCCACACTTACTGTATTGTGCTCTTGTATTTTAGATTTGATCAGAATTTAGAGTATACCTCATTGGGCAGAATCTCCTTCAAAACCAAATACGCATTAGTTTTATGGCAAAAAGTTTATTTATTTATTTTTATAAATAGTTAGTCCATTGCTTTCCTTGCTGTATCCAGGTTTTTGCGGCACGGGAGCTGAGTGAACATTATATTCATCAGATGGCATTATGCGTGCAGAATCATGCTAATGTTCTGCCTAATGATACATCAAATGAATTCCCTGGCTATGCCTGCCTTCTTGGGAATCTACTGGAAACAGCTGGTGTTGCCTTTTCTCAACATGACTGCTCATTTGATATGGTAACGAAGTGATTTCTTAGCAAGCTTATATTGTTTGTTTGATCCTTACATACATTCTTTGGATATGGATTAATTATGTGTTTGGTGAAAAATTTTATATTTGTTGATTTTCTGAGCTAACAGTGGTGCGTTAACATGACTCACGCTGTAGATAGTTGAAATTGTAATTTTATAACCTTTTTGGTTTATGATTAAGCTTTTCAGTTAGTATTTTGATTTATTTTTAAGTGGGTTGGAAATTGTGTTATTTGAAGCTTCACTGGCAATAGGTTCATTGAATTTGGTGGAGCATGTTCATGGGACTGTAGGTCTGTCTTATTGAGTGAGGATATGGGACAGGGCCGGCCCAAAGGTAAGGCAAGTGGGGCCTTCACCTTATGCCAACTTTTTTTGGTAAGGCCCTTTCTTAGATGAAATGGGACTTGTTATGCTTAACAATTAAATATTTATTTGAATTTTGCAATTTTAAAATTTCAAAGAGTCACAATATCTCATAAATTTAGCATTAAATCTCTCCACCATGCACTTCTCAAAAATTTATCAGACTGAATAACTGTATTATCCCATAAAATTTACCTTTTTTTTCACTTATAATTTATAATAATTATTTTTATTTATCGTAAAAGTAAAAAAGGCCCATTTATAATTTTGCCTGAGGCCCCAAAAAAGATTGGGCTGGCCCTGATATGAAATCGGTGGCTTTTGTTTGATTTGTGGTTGAGAGAGAGAGGCAGATTTGTTTTGGTTTGCTTGACTTTTGACTCAAGGATAAACTTTTGTGATTTACTTCTTTTGAGTTTTGACTAAGTACAGGCAAAAAAGTCATTCAACATTCTCAGTTGATTCTGTTACCTGATAAACTTTGACAGGGGAGCTTCATATTATTTTGAATACCGTTGTTTGACACGTGTCCCATTTTTGTATTTTTCTTTTTTTTGGAGAACTGAGACATGTTGCATTTTTTTTGGTAGGTATATAAAGGACCATTTTGCTTACGGTTGTGGTATTTGAAAGTTCCTTTTTTTTTTTTTAAATCTTTTATTGTTTGAATGTGAAATATTGGTTTTTGCATTTTTTGATAAATAAATATTGGTTTTTGTAACAATTGTTGGGTTATTGACTTGGTGGGTGTTTGCAGCTAATTGACACGTGTCACTAATGTTCATGACGTGGTTGGATTTTGATGGTTTGTTTAGGGTATGACTGTAATTTGAACTTCCTGTGCTGTAATGTGGTTATAGTGGGTTATTTTGCTGTTGTTGGGGTATGCCCGCCCCGCCGCCCCCCTCCCCCCCCCCCCCC
>JAVXUM010000046.1:26245187-26258414 GCA_035590655.1 Pouteria glomerata
ATGACTGTTGTGTTACCTTGGCATTGTTTGGTTCAAATTGGGACCACTGTTTAATGTTCAATTAATGAAAAATTGTACAGTGACTGCGTGTTTTTGTTTTTTTAACCTGCATTTCTTTTAGGCTTATTGGCTGCTGTGGTGACTTCGTACTCTTTGAAAACTGTTTTCTTTGTAGGTGGTTGTGGCGACTGCTATTTAATATATATAAATAATATGTATTATATATCTTTCGATATTTCAGGTTGGATCGGGGGCACAGGCCTACAAGTTGAATTCCAAGCTCGAAAAAAATTGGGTGTTCTTGGACTGGCCGGAATTAAAAAGTCCCCACTCACTACCATTTGCTTGTAATATTACCACAACGTGCAGTTGCATATTTTTAATGTCATATCTAAGCTGGTAATTCTGATTAACTGTTCTAAAGGCGATGAATTGTGCAATTGTTGACAATAATAAGATAGTCCTAATGTATGATGTGATAATTGTTAGTACGCATTGTGTTAATAATTTTCAGACATACCATTCACAAAAAATATGTTTAAAATAAAAAAACCAATCATGTACAAATGAAAAGAAAAATCATTTTTTAACATGTACAAAAACATTTTTATTTTTAAATATGAATAATTTACCTAAAAGATTTAAAAGTTAGAAAAGAAAAAAAAAATTAAAATTTGATTAAATAAATTATACAAAACAAAGCTTTCAGTTACATATTAGGTGGTAGTTAATAAAATATAAAAGAGCTAGTAAAAAATAAAAATATAATTTTGACTACGGCTGTAATATACATAAGATATAAATATATGTTATAATTTAAAATAAAACAAAGGTTGAATGCCAACGAGATAGAGAGAAGTG
Organism: Pouteria glomerata; assembly: GCA_035590655.1. Taxonomy (NCBI): domain Eukaryota; kingdom Viridiplantae; phylum Streptophyta; class Magnoliopsida; order Ericales; family Sapotaceae; genus Pouteria; species Pouteria glomerata. The sequence continues at coordinate 26,246,049 of JAVXUM010000046.1, forward strand.
ATTGAATATGACGAGAGAGTAGTATTGAGAATAGAAATGATATGTTTACAGGGTGTTTGTTTTGTTGAAAAATTTTAAAAATTTTTAAAAATTATCTACTTTTTATCTCACTGTACGAATTACGAATTTATAAATTATCTCATTTTATTTTACTTTTTATCATACCAAATACCCCGTACTTCTATCAATTACAACCTTTTGTTGTTACACTTTGGGCAAAATGATGTTGTTTTGATCTTTTTTGGGTAAAAGAGTATAACATGAATGGGTTGGAATGGGTGAGATATTCTTGCCATAATATATTAGTCTTTTTTTTTCTAATAATTTTCAAACATACTATTCACAAAAAAACATATTTAAAATTAGAAAAACAACAATGTACAAGTGAAAAAAAAAAAAATCAATTTTTAACATGTATAAAAATATTTTTATTTTTAAATATTTTCTTTAAATGTAAATAATCTACCTAAAAGATCTAAAAGTTAGAAAAAAAAATTAAAATTTGATTAAATAAATTATACAAAACAAAGTTTTTTGCGTTGAAAAACTAGGGACTCATATGAGTTCAAAGTTTTTCCAAAATGTTTATTAATTTTTTTATTTTATCTTTCCCTAACTTTTTTTAATTTTTTCATTAAAAAAACAAAAATAAAATCTCTAATTTTATTCAACCTCTATACATTTTTATCAAAAATTATTTTTATCAAATAAAAATAAAATTTCCAAAACGACATTGTTTTCATTAGAATATAAATAAAAGGGAGTAAGTACAGTGTTTCTTAAGAGAAAAAACGTGTGAAATAAATATAAATTCTTTGATATATATTATTGTCGATGAGAGAGAGGGGGTTAAGAGAGAGACAAAATTTCAAGTTTGAATTAAGAGTAGGGAATATTGATAGTTTTGATAGCAAAAAGTAAGAAATTATAGTATTCGAAGTAAAATTCCTATCTTTATATATTTTAATTGAGTTATCAATATTTTTAATTTCTTAAAAAGTCAACATCATTTTGTAAAATGGAGACTTAAAAAAAATATCTAAAAACCTCTGAAATTTTCTAAAATTCGCTAATACATTTTGTTCATCTCATATTTCGTGAAATTTTTATAAATTTATATATATATATATATTTATATATCTCAATAAATTTTTACAAACCCCAATACCTTTTCTGTAAACTCTAATTTTTCACAAATCTCAATAATTTTTAACAAATTTTAACAAATCTAACATAAATCCATGGAAATGGATTTAAAAAATTTTTTCCACGGTCTCTCTCTCTAATTTTTTTACACAAAAGTCAAAAAAGTTTAATAACTTTTACAAAAATTTTGACATAAATCCATAGAAATTGATCTAAAAAATCGTTCTCACGTTGTTTTTCTATAACTTTTTACTACAAAAGTTTAAAAGTTGTACTATTTATTTCTAACAAACGTGATTTAGGTTAGAAACACCAAATAACGAATATTATCTCAAATTATATATATATTTTTATTTTTTACCATTCCAAATGCTACCTAAATATGTCATCTAATAATAAACTTTTGTTGGATGAGTAAAAGGCGAAGAGGAGGAGAGAGAGCTAAAATAAATGAGAAACAGATGAAAAAGAGGAAGGTTTATAATATCTTATTATTATTTTTGTAAGAAATGCAAAAGGGATCGTAAGGTAAAGATAAAAAAAAAAAAACATGTTAAAAAATATTACTATACTTTTTAAAATATATTCATTTGTAGTGAAAAAATAATAAAAGAAATACAAAGAATAATATAAATAAGATACAGTTTAAAATACTTTAAATTGGAGGTAAAAATAAAAAAACTTAGGTGACATTTTTTTTGTTTTTTGTTTTTATTTTCTAGTTTGAACTCATTTTCTATTTTACTTTTTTGAAAATAAATAAAACAAGTTAAATTATATTTAGTTACTTGTTTTTTCAAGATTTATTTTAGAAAATAAAAAATAGATTTACACATAAAATGAAAAATGACAAAAAAGTAATGTTAATGTTTTTATCCCAAAAAAAAAAAAAAAACTCAAAACAAGAAAAATAAAATATTTTTTTATCTCCTTATTTTAGAATTTTTAAAATATAAGACAAAAAATAAAAATAAAAAATAAAAAAGAAAACCAAATGTCACCTTACTTAAAAAAAGGAAAATGAATGGAAGTAACTTGTTTTTTTCTATTGTTTCAACTCTCTTAATTCTTTTCCTTCGAGTAATTATTTAGCATTCTTAGAGAACGTTTGATACGAGATGAAAATTTTGGGATGAAAAATTAGGGGTAATTATTATCCCAATATTAGTTGATGGAGTAAGTTTATAATACTTACATTTGGATTGAAAGAATAAATATTATCTAATAATAATTATATTATGTTGCCAAAAATTTTAAAAGGATAAAAGTTAGTTGTGTTGGTAATGAGGGTAAGTTAACTAAGTGGTAAAAATTAATATTTAATTTTAGTAAAATATTATAATAAAATAAATATCATAATAATTGTTATTTTAGGAACCATTAATTTTAATAAAATACTAATTATTAAAATATATAATTTTAAATAAAAAATTAATTATAAAAAATAATTCTATCATAGATTAATATTTTAATAGTAATTAATTTTAACAATTAATTCTATTTGTTACAAATTATTTTTATTTTGATAAAATAATTAATAAAACAACTAATTTTGGTTTATTTAAGTAAATTATTAATTTTAATAAATTATATTAACACAATACATAATCTAGTAAATTATTATTTATGAGAAATAATCTATAGTTATTAAACCATTTTAATAGAATAAACCATTTTAATAAGTAATTATTATTTATTTAAAATAAATTTAATTTAAAAAATAAATAATTTTAATCATAAAATAATATTTCAATAGTATTAAATTAAATAAACAATTTTAATAATAAATGATTATTTATTAAATATTATTTTGATAAAATAATCCAATAATTAATTAATTTTAGTTTGATTAAATAGATTATTATTTTATAATATTTATTATAATTATTTATAGAAGTGCCCAAGATTTTACAAAGTTTTAAAGGAATGTTTTCCGTGATAAGGAAAAACAAAGATATAATTTTTTTTAATACTTTTTATTACCCACCTCTCCTCCAATAACAATTATTGCATATAAGGTAATTTTTATACCAATATAAGGGTTACTCTCTCTTTTAAATTAATAACATAGAAGACAAAAATTATCTAATAAAATTTACTTTTTGTTAACTCAAAACAAACATGCCCTTAAATAAAGTAATACTATATTGAGGTCATCGATAATACTTATATATATATATATATAACTTTTCCTTTTCCATTCCTTCTACAATTTTTATTAGTTTTTTAAATGCTTCTCATTTCTTAATTTTTTGTTTTGGTTATATAAATACTATGGAGTGTTTAATTACCAAAATTAATCAAAATTCATCAGTTTTTATCTACTTTTTAATTTTTTAATTAAATTTAATCATATATCACTTTTAAATAAACTTATTTTTTATTTTTTTACCATCCAAACACTGCTTATACGTATATAGTTATTCAATTGAGTCTTAGGTCCCGTTTAGTGTCATAACCGAATTCAAAAAAATCAAAAGTGAATTTTTTGGGAAGTTGGAGCATAAAAAATTATTTTAAAATAATAGTTAAATGATTGTATTTAATTTGATATAAAGTTATTAAAAATTATATAAAATGATACGTGACAAAATATTAGTAGAGAATTTTAAAAATTTTAGAGTTTTATAAAATTTTTAGTATAAATGTTAGTATAATTTTTTTTAAAATGATATATTTTTTAAAAAAATTAGAATTTTTTAGATTTTGAAAAAGTTAAAACTTTAAAAAATTTTTAAAATGTTTTGAGAATAATTAATGCCCCAAACGGGGCCTTAGTTAAATATTTTGTTTAGTGATTATTCTCGTCGGTGTTTAGTCCCGTCCAGAGCGATAACTTCCGCCGCTGCCTGCAAAGCAGTTGATTTCTCTTGAAGCCCTGCTCCTGTGATTTTAGTGCTGAACCCAGCAACAGAAAAGATGGTGAAAGTTCGGATGAACACCGCCGATGTGGCCGTCGAGGTCAAGTGCTTGCGTCGATTGATCGGAATGCGTTGCTCTAACGTCTACGATCTCTCTCCTAAGGTAGCCGCATATATATATATATATGCATACATATATATTGTTATTGCGTTCTTAGAAATATGCGTGGTTGCACAAGGGATCATGTGAATTAGCTGTTTGTTTTTTTTTTTGGTAATTTGAATTAGCTGTTTGTTAAATTGTCTGCCCGAGTAATCGATTAATATGAAAAAGGAAAAATTGGCTCTTTTTTTTTTTGTTAATGATCTTGTGATGGCGATTGTTTGCAGACTTATGTGTTCAAGCTTATGAATAGTAGTGGAGTTACCGAATCTGGGGAGAGCGAGAAGGTCTTATTGTTGATGGAAAGTGGTGTGAGGTTGCATACGACTGCTTATGTTAGGTGAGACTCTCTTTCCAAAGGGTCGGAGGCTATGTTTGTTTGATGCAAAAATAAAAATGCATGAAATTTGGGCAAACAAGTTATTAGAAATTTGAGGAAATTGTAACTTTTACTGAAGAAGACCCATATAATTTACGCGATCTAATTTTGCTGGTAGTTTTTCTTTTATAATTTAAGTCAACAGGAATGGAAAAAATAAGGATGTGAGTTATGTTTATTTTGCTGTTTTGTAGGGATAAAAGTAATACTCCTTCTGGGTTTACTCTCAAATTGAGGAGGCATATACGAACGAGGAGGCTTGAGGATGTGCGGCAGCTTGGATATGACAGGGTATGACCTCGATGGATCTTTACATGGAAATTAGTTTGGCTTCTTTGTTGTGCTTTGTTGATGGTTTGCTATATGCTTATGTTTTGTATGTATTTTCAATTGTGTGCAGATAATACTCTTTCAATTTGGACTGGGTACGAATGCACACTATGTTATACTGGAGTTGTATGCCCAGGGAAATATTCTCCTCACAGACTCCGAGTTCATGGTCATGACTCTCCTCCGGTCTCACAGGTTGGTGGTTCATTATAGTTGTTTATTCTCCTGTGCAGCATTATATATGCAGTTATGTATACGCATTTCTGTTTATGTATTTGCACATGTATTCCGATGTAGATGTGTTTATTATGGTTTTTATATGCAATTTCTGCACTCGTTCATTGTTGTATATGCTCACTGGGCTAAATCAAAACATAAAAAACTGTAGTACTTGGCAATTGACATATAATGTTGGTTTGTGGAAAATGTTACTTGCTTTATTGATAAATAGTGGAAAAGGTTGCATATAAGATGCTAAGACAGCTTGGGGAGGGTTAAAAAGTACAGAGAGTATCTGTGCAAGTGCAAATTTTTTTGCCTTTGTTTGGACAAATATTGCCTGATGAGATTTAATGGCCTATGTATCCTTCCTGCATTATTTTATCATTTTCTGTCTTGAATGTATAAATTAAAATTTAGCCAGGTAACAATAAGTTACGGTACAGGGATGATGATAAAGGGTTAGCAATCATGTCACGTCATCATTATCCAGCTGAAATTTGTCGAACATTCGAGCGGACTACCATCACAAAATTGCAGGCAGCTCTTACATCTTTGAAGGAAGTTGATAACAATGACAATACAGAGAGTAATGAAGGTGTAAATGATGCTTCTGGATCATCCAAAGGAAAGCAAGGTGGTCACAAAGGCGGGAAGTTATCTGAGCCTAACAAAACCTCAAATGATGGTGCCCGAGCCAAACAAGCCACATTGAAAGCTTTTCTAGGGGAGGTATTGGGTTACGGGCCACAACTGTCTGAGCATATTATTCTTGATGCTGGTCTGGTTCCAAATACAAAAGTTAGCAAGGATTTTGAATTAAATGATAGTAAAATTGAGGTTCTGGCTCAAGCTGTTGCTAAGTTTGAGGAGTGGTTAGAGGACATTATATCAGGTGATAGAATTCCGGAAGGCTACATCTTGATGCAACAAAAGAATTTGGGGAAGAAAGGCTTCACGTCTGAATTGGGAAGTTTTGACAAGGTTATTTTTATACCAGAATAAAATACATATCCTTCATTTTTTTCCTCTACTGTTCCATCATCGAACATACCTGTACAACATCTGTCATTTTAAATTTATATTGTATGCATCTAATATTTTTAGTTTTCTAACCTCCCTTGCAGATCTATGATGAATTCTGCCCTTTATTATTGAGCCAATTCAAATCTAGGGATTCTGTTAGGTTTGAGACATTTGATGCAGCTTTGGATGAGTTCTACAGTAAAATTGAGAGTCAACGGGCTGAACAACAGCAGAAAGCAAAAGAGGGCTCTGCAATGCAGAAACTTAACAAAATTCGTGCGGATCAGGTCCATATTTTTATTTTGTAATATTCTCTTTGAATTTTGAGAGACCCAGAATCATTTCTGGTGCTTTATTCCAAGAAATTTGCCTCTTGGTTTCTAAGCCTCCTTCAGTTGCTTGCTTGTGCATTGTGTTTTAGAGTATATCCAAAAAAAGTTAAAACAATCATGAGTTTCCCTGAATTGAAATCCACTGGTATTTCTCTTAACTTCTCAGACATTTGATTATAGATGCAGTAGGTACTTTTAGTGCCTTTGTGATTGCATGGGGTCACATTCATGTTGGGCACATAGAAACTAAATGTTTCCAATGTACAAAAAGGGGCTCAAAGATGGAATAAATGGGAACCAAGACTGAAAGAACAGTTTGTGGGAATTATTAGATTTTAACCCCCAACTGTGTCTTTTTCTATTTTAACATGATTGATTTTAAGGAGTCCTATTTGAAATTGACATGATCTGCTGTGAGTCAGTCATTGCATTTTTGATTGATTAATATGATTTTTGATGGTGAAATTGGATTCTATAGTGGCCTGATTTTGGTTGGTAGTATCCATTGGGAAACTGCCAAATCCAATTGGCAAGTAATAACAGCTTCCATTTTGGGGTTTTCTTTTTCTTCTCTCTCTCTCTCTCTCTGCTTTCCTTCCATTCTTCCTCCAAATTTTTTTTAGTACATTGTTCCACTAGCGTTTTTTTTTTTTTTTTGGGCCACTATTTTGCTGGTCATGTTGGATGCAACAACTTGTTTATGATTTGATAACATTGCAGTCACTAGAAGGGCGAAAAGACATGGCCAAATGGAGGTATCCTTGCTCTGCTAATTTAAAATTTTTTTGTTGTGTCAAGGATCCATATCAATGTATTCTATGTATCCCTCTGATATAAGATCATGCCATCCATCCTCTTCAGGAGTTTCCTGGAGGGGTAAAAGGTGTATAATTGATGTCATTGTAGGCATTAGAACACATATAAATGTTTATTCTTAGTTTTAATTCTTTTGCATTCCTGTTTATTATTCTTTGGAGTTGATTTTACTTTTCTAATGAAATATTATAGGATTGAATCCCATTCTGTATTTGAATATTTCTGTCTTCTGTAGGAAAATCGTGTTCATACACTGAAGAATGAAGTTGATCGATGCGTTAAAATGGCAGAATTGATAGAATATAACTTAGAAGACGTTGATGCAGCTATCTTGGCTGTTCGTGTTGCTCTTGCAAATGGTATGAATTGGGAAGATCTAGCTCGTATGGTTAAAGACGAGAAAAAATCTGGAAATCCTGTGGCTGGCCTCATTGACAAGCTCCATCTTGAACGAAATTGCATGACACTGCTTTTGAGCAATAATCTTGATGAAATGGATGATGATGAAAGGACACAACCTGTGGAAAAGGTTTTAATTTTAAACACCATTGTTTAAATTAATGGAAGTATTATTGTGTCTGTCAATGCCTTCCCTTTACTTTTTTTTTTTATTTTTTTATTTTTTGATAAGCCTTTATGCCTATTTTCACACAACATTTTTTTAAACTTTTCCTCTTGACAAAATATCAACAACATGCATGAATTTCTATGTTATAATTAATTTTCTTAGTTAATATTTCCATGCTTGTAATAACTAATTTGATTAAATTTTTAACTTTCTAGGTAGAAGTTGATCTGGCACTCTCGGCCCATGCCAATGCTCGGAAATGGTATGAACAGAAGAAAAAACAGGAAAGCAAGCAGGAAAAAACTATTACTGCTCATGAAAAAGCCTTCAAAGCTGCTGAGAGAAAGACCCGCCTTCAGCTTTCACAGGTAGATTCAGCCGTCACATTTTACTGATATTTTTGTCTTTGCTTTAATGTGCATTGATGTTAGTATTGGTTATATAAATATAGAAAATCAATAAATATATGCACATTATGCTAAGTTATGTGGACCCAGGTATGATTGTTGGGTCTGGGTGTCTTCATGTCATACCTCACTAACCCCTGGATATTACAATATGAGGATGTCTTCATAAGTTGGAAGGAGGTGCATACATCATGAACATTTAAATTATATTGTACATCGTGTTATATTCTGATAAAAAATTATAGTAATTGAAATTAAAATTTCCACTTTCAGATAAAAAGTGGTCCCCGTTTTTCCATTTCAAATTCTCCATTTTGTGACTCAAAGTTGATATGTTAAAGATGGTGCTGTAATCTAATTTCACATGCTGCATATTACATGGACATATAGAATTAAGGTAGATTGGATTTGGTGGAGGAATACATTGTGATTGTTGAATACCTTCAAATTTAAAAGGGAAGTGTTATAGGACAATAATTAAACTTGATATATTATGAGGTTGAAAATATTGGGCAACTAAAAGTTAATAAAATTAAGGTGGCTGAGGTGGGAATGTTATAACATGTGTGTGTTAATATGAGAAAAGATAGGATGTGGAATGACCATATTTGTGAGATGGGAGAGGTAGCATTATAAGAAGAAAGATAATTTGGGGGATAATTGATTAAGGTGGTTTGATCATATGAATGGATTCTGGTAGATGTGCCAATTAGGAGTGATAGCATCTTAATCGTGAGTAATGCGAGGGGGCGGCGTAGACCAAAGTTGATGTGAGTAGAACTAATAAAGACAAATGTGGCCCAGTGTGGTTTAACAGAGTAAATGGCCCTTAACAGCTCAGAATGAAGAAAAATGATCCTTGTAGATGACCTTATTGAGGGGGAAAAGTGCTAAGTTGAGTTGAGTTGTTTTATCTAGTTTGGCTTTACATGAGCTTCTGGAGAGCTCATTTGGAATGTTCTTACATATTTACATTGTCCAAATGATGACACACTGCCACTTACAAGAAAAAAAAAAAAAAGAAGCAAAATAGTATAAACTAGAGGCGATTGCTTTTTGCATGTGATTTTGTTTTTAAAATTTAAACTTGATTATAGATAACTAGTATATATTGGTAAATTCATCCTTGTCGATGACCTTATTGAAGAAGGGGGGGGGGGGATGCTAAGTTGAGTTGAGTTGTTGTATCTAGCTTGGCTTTACATGAGCTTCTGGAGAGCTCATTTGGAATGTTCTTGCATATGATTTACATTGTCTAATGATGACAAACTGCAGCTCACAAAAAAAGCAAAATAATATAAACTAGAGGTGACTGCTTGCATGTGATTTTGTTTTTACAAATTTAAACTTGATCATTGATAACTAGGATATATTGGTAAATTCATGCTTACGTGTTTGAATTCTTTACATTTATAATTTGCAGGAGAAAACTGTTGCTGCAATTTCGCATATGCGCAAAGTTCACTGGTTTGAGAAATTTAATTGGTTCATCAGCAGTGAGAATTATTTGGTAGTCAGTGGACGAGATGCTCAACAGAACGAGATGATAGTTAAGCGTTATATGTCAAAAGGAGATCTGTAAGTTAATAAAATATTCTTAGTTAATTTGTTTGGTTGTATGTTTTTCCTAATAATGGTTTTTGATTGCTCTCTCTCTCTATGTTTTTCCTAATATTGGTTTTTGATTGCTCTCTCTCTCTCTCTCTCTCTCTCTCTCTCTCTCTGTGGTGGGGGTTGGAAAAACAGGTATGTCCATGCAGATCTCCATGGAGCTTCAAGCACTGTCATCAAGAATCACAAGCCTGAACACCCTGTACCACCTCTCACTTTGAATCAAGCGGGATGTTTCACTGTAAGCTGCTTTTCTTCCTATTTCTTTTTATTTTTCGATTTTGCATTTATAATATGGAGATAATTCAACTTTGTAATGTATGTTGTGATGTAGGTTTGCCACAGCCAGGCATGGGACTCAAAGATTGTCACTAGTGCTTGGTGGGTATATCCTAACCAGGTCAGCAAAACTGCTCCTACTGGGGAATATCTTACAATAGGAAGTTTCATGATCCGTGGGAAGAAGAACTTTCTTCCTCCACACCCTCTTATAATGGGTTTTGGGATACTTTTTCGCTTGGATGAGAGTTCCTTGGGTTCTCATTTGAATGAAAGGAGGGTAAGAGGTGAGGAGGAAGGGGTAGATGATAATATTGAACAAACAGGTCCTTCTAAAGAAATATCTGATTCTGACTCGGAGGAGGAAGTCTCAGATGACAAAAATACGTTAGAATCACTGAGCATCACAGATTCATCAACTGATCGTGGTAAACTGGTAATGGGAGGCTTATTCTCTGAAGTTGCCTCTGTTTGTGGCTTGACTTCCTCTGACGTTAAAGCTATCAATTCAGACGAAACTCCTGTTGGAGTCAAAACTGCCTCTAATGGTTTTGATAATGGGAAGGTAACTGAAATTGCTGGAGAAAGTATTGCTTCTGTATCCCCACGACTTGAGGATCTCATTGATAGGGCTCTTGAGCTTGGAGCTGCTACTGCATCTGGGAAAGATTATGGGCTTCATGCATCTCAAGGAGATTTGACAGAAGAACATAACCACGTAGAGCAAAGGACAACAGTAAGAGAAAAACCATACATTTCAAAAGCGGAAAGAAGAAAGATTAAGAAAGGTCAGAAAAATAGTACTGTTGGACCAAATGTTGAACATGAAAAAGAAGAGGTAGAGGACAATGGTATCACGGCTGACAAAAATGTTCAGAATCCAAAAACAGGCAGTGGCTCAAAAATCAGCCGTGGGCAAAAGGGTAAACTCAAGAAGATGAAGGAGAAGTATGCAAATCAAGACGAGGAAGAAAGGAGGATTCGTATGGCTTTACTGGGTGTGAGTATCATATCTAGCAATATTTCAACTTAGTTTTTGCTTATGCTCCCCCTCCCCCCTCTCTGGTTTCAATTATTAGCAAAATATCGATGGAATCGCTGTCAATGCCGGTTTGGTTGTCTGGAGGAAGTGAAATAAGGTAATTTGAGGGTACAGTGGGGTAATTGATTGGGAGAATTGCCTTCAATATTGGAGACCCTAAACCCTGTATATACAAGAACAACAGAGAATACAGAATGAACTGGCATCTTTAGTGCCATAAACAGGACAACTATTGTTAATTTTTCCTTTTCAGTATCTAGATCTTGTTGTTGAAGATATTCTGCATAAATCTTATCTTATAAAAGCATTGCTCTAACAACTTTTCTGATTGAAGTACATCGTAAGCTCAGAGAGCTGTTTATACAGGTAGAATTATGCTTTTGTACTGGAGCTTTTAAATTAATTGTCTTATATTTTGTAATCAATGGATGAATAATTCTAAGATTGACACGGAAGCATATTAAATAGATGTACTAATTTTTGTATCAATATTATTTTGTGTAATCACGTATTGTCAATGAAGTTATTGGATTAACAGATTTGCTTTTACCTGTTCTGAAAACTTCATGGAAGCTTGTTAGTAGGTTACCGTGCGCCTATGGAGACGGTATAATATGCGCCTGTACCCTGTAGTTTCTAATCTCTCAGTCCTGGCATTCTTTCTGTTACATATTGGGATTATAGTTTATTTTTATACTTTATAATCTTTGTGATTCTTAACAGTGCCGAATTAGCAAAGAGCATGTTGTTGTCATTTTTTAAATTATGATTTTTTCCCAGTGAAATATAATATATTGTTCAGAATCAACTTACTAATGGTCTTTCCATATTATCCATTTTCTGCTTGCTCATTAGTCATTGTATTACTTACAATTTTATGAATTTGCAGTCTGCTGGGAAAGGGCAAAAGAATGATGACGACTCGCGGAATGGAAAAGCAACCGTATCAAAAAGCTTGAAACCAACTATGGGTATGTTTTATGGTGTTATCAGTTGATAGTGAGATATCTTTCATTTGTGCTTTACCATGTTGCCTGTGCCAAAACTAGAACAACTAGAACTGTCGATAGTTCAACCTTTACATTCCCATCTTTTTGTAATTGGTGAGTCGGGGTTACATTATAGAGAAAAAAAAATTTTTTTTTTTTTTTTTGGGGGGGGGGGGGGGGTTGGGGGGGGGCAGTGGG
>JAVXUM010000046.1:26300243-26311269 GCA_035590655.1 Pouteria glomerata
GTTTTAATCCTTCTATCCTGTTGTACCATAGATCCAAGGTATCTAAAATTTTCTTTTTCTACAAATTTTTGAGTGCCTAAACTTACTTCTATACTACTAGCAGTCCTATTTTGATTAAACTTACATTCCATGTATTTCGTCTTGCAACGACTTAGCCTTAACCCTTTTGTCTCTAACGTTTCCCGCCAAAATTCTAGTTTAACATTCACTCATTCTCTCGTCTCATCTACTAAAACAATGTCATCTGCAAATAACATACACTATAACACTTCATCTTGAATATTTCTAGTAATCTCATCCACAACTAAGGCAAACAAGTATGGGCTCAACGCTAAGCCTTGGTGTAGACCAATCGTAATAGGGAACTCCTTAGTCTCTTCGCCAACTATCCGTATAGATGTCCCAGCTCTATCATACATGTCCTTTATAGCCTCAATATGTGCTACACACGCTTCTTTCTTTTCCAATACTATCTATAGAATCTCCTTAGGAACCCTATCATAAGTCTTCTCCAAATCAATGAACACCATATATAAATCTTTTTAATCTTCTCTATACTGTTCCATTAACCTCCTTAGGAGGAAGATAGCCTCCATAGTTGCTCTCCGTAACGTGAAACCAAATTGATTCTCTAAAACGTTGTTGTCTTTTTTAATCTTCTCCCAATAACTCTCTCCCATAATTTCATCGTATGGCTCATCAATTTAATTTCTCGGTAGTTCGCATAGTTCTAAATATCTCCTTTGTTTTTATATATGGGTATAAGGATAGTTTTCCTCCATGCATCAGGCATCTTCTTACTTTTTAACACTACATTAAAAAGTTTCGTCAACCAATATATGCCATCCTCCCCCAAGCACCTTTAAACCTCAATAGGGATACCATTTGCCCCAACCACTTTTCCATTCTTCATCATTTTCAATACTTCTTTTACTTCTTCCCTACTAGTTCTCCTATAGCACATATAATTCAATTCTTCCCTAGAGGTGGTAAGCTGCCCCCAATTGTATGTCACTATTGCTGCTTTCGTTAAATAACTTGTAAAAGTAACTCTTCCAAAGCTCATTTATCTCCTCTTCCTTTACTAATACATTTTTATCCTCAACCTTAATGCATTTAACTTGGTTCAAGTCCTTGGTCCGCCTATCTCTGGCTTTAACAAGTTTGAATATGTATCTTTCACTTTCCTTAGTGTCAAGTCGCCTATATAACTCCTCAAATGGCTTTGCCTTGGCTTCACTAAATACCTTTTTAATTTCACGTTTAGCTTCCTTAGACCTCTCCAATTTTACTTTATTTCGATCATTTTACCAAAATTTAAACCACTCTCTTTTAACTCTTATTTTGTCTTGGACAGCCTCACTTCACCACCAAGCCTCTTTCTGTGCCGGCGCACTCCCTTTGGATTCTCCTAAGACTTCTTTCCCTACTCCCCTAATACACTCTGCTACCTTATTCCACATAGTATTTACACTCTCATTTACCACCAAAACATTTTCATCTAGTACTTTTTTCCCTTAGTGTTAGTAACTTATCATCTTTCAAGTTCTACTATTTAGTCATTGAGCATTTATATATCTTCTTTCTTTTAGTCCACCTTTAGAACTGCACATCTATAATCAACAGCCTATGTTGAGAGGTCAAGCTCTCCCTCGGTATAACTTTGTAATCTTTACAAGTTAGAAGGTCTCTTTTCCTAGTTAAGAAGAAGTCAATTTGTGTCCTTGAGGAGCCATTCTTATAAATCATCAAATGTTCATTTCTCTTCTTAAAAAGTTGTTAGTCACCATGAGATCATAAACCACTACAAATTCCAAAATATCATTCCCTTTTTCATTTTTATTACCATATCTGTATCCCCCATATACTCCTATGTATCCATCTATATCGTGTCCTATGTGACTGTTTAAATTTCCTCCTATGAAGACCATCTCTCCCTGGGGTATATCTAGTAACACTCCTTCCAAGTTTTCCCAAAACTTCTCCTTGTGTCCATCCCCTAGACCTACCTGGGGGGGCGTAAGCACTAATTACGTTCACTATTTCTTCTCATAACACTAACTTAATTGCAATAATTCTATCTCCACATCACTTTACAATAACTGTATCTTCCTTTAGGTCTTTACTTACCACTATACCAACCCTATTCCTCGATCTATTAAGTCCTGTATACCATAACTTATGATATATTCGGTAGCCCTCAAGTGCAAAGGCAAAAAAGAGCTTTACTACAACACCCATTCATCAAGTAGGGACGAAAGTTGGCCTTAGTGATCCGATGGTGCCGAATGGAAGGACTATCGCTCAACGGATAAAAGTTATTTTAGGGATAATTAGTAGATTTTCTCCAAGAGTTCACATCGACAAAAGGTTTGGCACCTCGATGTCGACTTTTTGCCATTTAAAGTTGTAGTATGTTCCAAGGGTTGGGCTGTTCGTCCATTAAAGCGATACGCGAGCTGGGTTTAGAACTTCATGAGACAGTTCGGTCTACATCTGGTGTGAACTTTAGAGCATTGAGCTTTATTTTCATATAAAAATTACAAAATAGGTTGATTTTTAAAAAATAATTTAATAAAAAGTCAAATGCTTTAGAAAAAGTGTAACTTGAGATTTGATAAAAGGCTACGTGCTCAGCCGGGAAGTGGGGGGGGGGGGGGTTGGTGGTTGTCCATTATTTATGTTTTCATATTATATAAACACCAAAAGGGGTATTTCATATTAGATAACATTTATAATGATATTAAAAAAAAAAACATTACAGAATTATCGATAAAATTATATATAATGTGATGATGAACGAAACTACATATAATTAAATTTTGGATGGAATTACATATATACAATTAAATTTAAATAATTTTTTTTCTTTAATTTTTTACCGTCTTAGGAAAAATCCAAAAAGTCCTATCTTAAATAGGTCCTTCCACGTCACCCCAAAAAAAACAAAAAAGATAGTTCAGCTATGCTTTTAATTATGATTGATGAAATTACAAATATATAATACACAATTAAATTTCGAGTGTAATTAGTTATATTTTATCAGAAAATAATAAAAAAAAGGAAGTGAAGACAATTCAACCATCCTTTAAACGATGATAAGGGTAATTAGTTCTTTTTCTTTGCCCTCACTTAATATGGCCTTATTTTTCTCCAAACCAAAGGATAAATCAGGAGGGAAAAAGACATTTACCTTTCTGCATATTTGTATGACCCGCCAAGAATGTAACTGAATTCTAGGACCATATATATATATATATATATATGATAATTTAAATTTGTCTTTTCAGAGACTAAAATGAGGACCACCCGCATCCAATGGCCTGCAAAAAATTTGAAACCTGATGGTTGATTTAGGGTTTAGCTTCCCATCAACAATTCCTCCATTAAAAGTTACCTATTTTTTTTTCTTTTTTAAATTGCTAAAAGAATAAAGTTAGTTCAAGATGTCAATGTTTGGTAAATCCTTAATTTTTGCAAGTAATTCAACACTGCACAAATCATAATACTAGTAACAAATGCAGAGCCCTCCACAAACCTAATGATAAGAAAATAAGGCAGAACCTGCAGGGAGAGAACCAGTTTAAAAGACTCCAAACAGGGAAAAAACGTCAAGCAGATCAGGATCAATATTAATATGGGCTTCTAAAGAAACTTCCACTTCATTAAATATTATTGCTGTCTGCGAATCATACATTCATATTATAAAATGTAAATGTACAAGGCTGGGCAGAAAGAACTGTTCCTTGAAAAAATTGATTGAAGCAAGTACTCACTAGAGAGCTCTAGATTCATTAAACATATCACATATATGTTTGTATATATACAACCCTCTTGTCCTTTCTTCGAAGTGTATGACAATGATTCACATTTCTACAAGTCCTTATAAAAATTCTGTTGAATGGCTCTGTAAAATGTCCTTTCAGGGACAGCTTGCTGCTTCTTGCAGTCTCTGCCACCTGCAAATAATAGTATAATTGAACTCCTTTTCAACGAATTTTAGAAGCAGAGACATATTGTCCAAATATCAGATGAGAAATTGTACATATAATTTTAGAAGCTTTGCCAGGGCTTATTTTATCAAAGGTGATCCAAAATCATCAGTCAGTAGGCATGGATGCTACTTTGTGACTGGATTCTGTATTATCAAGTTAAGACTAGTGCTTATGAAATGATCATAAAAAGATGACACAATATGCTGTACCTTTTTGCGAGCATTGTTCTGTGGGAAAAAGCCTGACAGTGACCAACTGAACAATCTTTCGCCAAAAAATGATACCCAGTTAGCATGTCACCAAACAAAATTCACAGGCGAGTAATGTCCTTGAATCAATTTGCACTGCTACCAAAAATTGAAGTAAGAGGAACTGATGCAGGTGGCTGTGATGGAGACAACATTGAAACCCCTTCTTTTGGAATTCCGTCAGCATTGCTCACATGAGAAATTGGTGAATATGGTTTTGTTACTTTCTTTTTCTGCATTGCCTGAATGACATGCACCCAAAAAAAAAAAATTCTTAACTTACATGACATAAATGCTTCAAGTGTTTCTTGACGATGCATCAAAAGCATTTTGGAAAGCATGCGTTTGATATCAAGTGTGATGCGTGGATTTAGAGACGCCTCAATCAAGTATGACAGTTTTTATAAAACAAAGAATAAAATATTTGGTAAAAGACATTCCAACCTTCGATTGGCTTGGCCCATAAGTGTTCATTGCTTGTTCAATTGAACAATAAACCTCAAAAGCCTGTTTGGATTCCGGTATGCATTTTATGACACGGACTGGTTCTCTTGACTCCGTTGATCTAGCTTGTAAATAAAGAACAAGCCGTGAAGGGGGCGAACTCTGTTTGTCTTTCTTTCCATGAGTCAATTCCATTGTCACCAGGTCATCCCACAGCACATCCCACATAACTGAGCAAGGATCTCTTGCTGGGTTGAATTTCCTCTGACCAATAATGTTCGAGGTTTGCTGAGAAATGACAAAAAAACGAGAGATTTTTGTTTGTAAGTAGTTGACGGCAGACTGGATAATATAATAGGTAATACCAACTCGCCGAAGTCAATCTGCATTAACTCACTTGCAACAGTATAACCCTTCGATGAGTGACAAGGAGGATCCTGCATTTGGGAAGTGAAAAATGGTCTTCATAAGCATCTGACAAGGCAAACTTTCCACGTACTTTAAATAGATCAACCTGGCCAAAGAACTACACCGATTCTGCAAGCTGCAGTATTACCTTCACGACAAAAATCAATCATTAGGTTAGTATTGCAGTTGCATTTTCAATGTTGACTGATGTAAGCAGGCTAGAAAAAGAAATGGTAGCTCATAATAAAGACTAATGGACAAAATGAGAAGACTTAAACATAAATACAGAGAAAAAAAAGTTGTAGAGAAAATAGTTATCAATAATGGCTTTGTTGCATTTCTGCATGCTACTTCCAATGTATTACCAAGCTCATGTTGAATCAGTTACCCCCAATCCATGTCACGCACATTAAATATATACTTGAAGGTACACAAAGGAACTTTCTCATCCATGTGGGGCTCCCATATAGGATTTTCATTTCAATATTCTAAGAAAGAACATGGCACATGGATTGCACATACATACAATCAATGCAACATTCACACATGATGCACGATAAGAGGGCTATCTTGTCCAATAGCGCAGCACCCTCAAATTCAACTTTCTTCATACAAATCATGCCGTCAAGAATGACAAGATAATAGGACCAAGTGCCACACAGCATGTTTAATTGGAAGTCTTGGTGGCAGATGTAGCAAAAATTCTTACTACATACATCACAGGATATTCTGGAATAATAGAGATCATTAACTCAAGCTTTTCTTGCTGACCTTCGTCCGTCCTTATTCCATCTATCAAGTGTGTTATTTTTGTTCATTACCCTGTTTTTTGTTTAATTGCTAAATTCAACCATCTCAATTTGTTGGACCCCAATTAAAAATAGAACCAGACATTTTCCTACACCACATCAGAACTCTTCTATTTGAATCCCATAAGGACTCCTGTATAATAGCTAACAAACAATAGCAAGTCCTACAACAAGTACCTGTCCTTGTGCTTTGTGGACATCATACGGTTGAAGCAAATTATCACCACTAATTACTCGGGGCAGTCTCCTGCGGAGGAGCTGATCTTCTGAAGCAATAGCAGATGCGATCTTCATTCTCATAGCATTAGCACCTTCAGTAGTTTTAGACAAGAGATCCAGAACCCCACTAACAGGTTGTGCAGCTGCACCTATTATTCCTTTTCCAACACCCTGAACAAAACCCTCAACTCCAGAAGCTTTTGCGCCTTCAAGAGGTTTAGTCAAAATGCCCGTGACTCCTCTGAATAGGCCTTTTGCTAATGCTCCTCCTCCCTCTCTGATAACATCGCCAAAGTCCTCTACACCTTTATTATCCTGCATGAAAAATAACATGTAAAAGAAAATAAAGATATCCCAAACATATATATCCGTGCACTATACTGCTATCACAGGCATCCTCACTCTTAGATGCTGGTCAAACCCCTCATATTAGGACACAGTATTTTTATTGTTACTTGGAGATCAGGTCAATGCTCCCCTCCTATTTTTTGTATCGTGGTGAGTCACCACACTTTTCATTTACTTATTCCCTCTCCTTATTTTTGTATTATGGTGAGTCACCACCCTTTTACTGTTTTCCATTGTTGCTTTCCTTTGCTTATGTTGGAGGTTAGGTTTATGTTCCCCTCCTTTTTGTACCACTTTTTTAAGTTAATATACAGGTAGTGTTCCTGCCAAACCCTCCTCTCACTCAAGAAGGCTTTTAATAAAAAAAAATATATATATATCTGTGGACTATACAAATAAAATAAATCATATATCTTCAATCTTCAAGCAAACAATGAATAACCCATGACGAGGACTATAAGGCAGTCTATTAATTAATAACTCACATAGAAAACAAAAGATAAAAAGTCAACTTCAACTAAAGGGGGACAAAAAACGAGTACCAACATTGATGTCCAAAAACAAGGGCAAGCATATGAATGAAGAATTTTTCATTAGCAATTTTATGGATATAAAATATATATATTATTTGTTAAAAAAAAAAAAGATAAGAATATTTCAGGTAAATGTTCCTCTGTAAAAGTTATTCTTTAGGCAAAACCTGTTGCTTACGGGAAGATATGGTGTTGGGTACAAGTTGTGCATCCAACCATCACATTCTCTTACAATAATAGGGATGCTGCTTGCCAAGAGTGTCGAGGTGTTTTCAAATTATTAAGTGATCATAACAATTAGCACAGAAGGCTCTTGTCATGCAGGAAAATTAGCGATTTCAGACTCTAATCAACAGCATTTGAGATTCCATGGATAAAAAGATATCCAGCGCAAAATTCATTTATTTCTTCACAACTTTTCACGTTTACTTTAATAAATGTAATATATATTACACAATCCAATCTTAACATGAGGATTACAAGTAATACAAGCAGCTAGTGATATGCACTACAAGTTGGAGATATCTAGCACCACAAAGCTTGCAAGTTCACAGCATTAACTCACAAAACTTAAGAGCATACAGTACTTTTGAACAAACCTGTCTCTGTCGGCTTTGAATAAATTTCTTATCCATTGATAAAGCAGCAACACCCTTACTCATATGTCCAAGTGCACTGCTTGCATTGCCCAATATATCAACGCCCGAAAGCAGTTGAAAAGGTTGGCTGAGAAGATCCTTCTTAACGTTCAAGATAGCATTGCTAATAAGAACACTTTGCCTCATGCACACATTCTCTAGAAATCTTTGATTTATCTTTACCTGAAAATAGCACAATAAAATTACTTATTCTGACATATCTTCTTCAATAAACCAAAAACTGGTACAATACAAAGATGAGTTTAATCAACAAAGAATTATTGATCCTTGAATTTTCTGCTCAGATACATCATAAATCACAACCAACTTCTCAGGCAATGCATAACATTAAGCACTAGTTGAGCTGTGGTAATTCAGCTACGTCTCTAACTGGGAATTCAAGCTGTCGGATGGATGGAGGGTATAATAGTTGGTTATACGCAGGGCAATGAAGCCATGGTATAATGCAGCCTTCACACTAAAAGACCAAATAATCCTTCAGAGATGATAATCTCTTAGCAGGCATTATCAAATGGTGGAGCCCATGGGCAGAGCCACAGTTGGCCCAGGAGGAGCACGTGCCCACTGTCAAAAAAAAAAAAGAAAAAAATTATACTATTATTTTTTTTATATTGTCTTCCGTGCTTAATTGTGCCCACCCAAGAGAGGAAATTTTTTTTAACTCGGTACAAATTGTGCCCAGCCAATAAAAGAAAAAAAAAAAAAAAAAATTAGCCCAATACCAATTGTGCTCCCCAATGAAAAACAAAATTTAACCCAATAATATCAATGTAATTGTACCCACTCTAGCCAATAATCAAACCAAACCAAACTAAGCCTTTTTCCCACTAAGTAAGGTCGGCTATATAGATTTGACGACGCCAATCAAATCTATTAAGGGCCATATCCTCCGTTAAATCCATGTAAGCCAAGTCATGTTTAATAGTAACTTTCCAAGTACTCTTGGATCTCCCTCTCCCTCTCCCTCTCCCTCTTCTTCTCCTACTCATATCAATCTCCATACTTTCACACTTTTTAACAGGTGCCTCCGTTGGACGCCTTTTAATATAACCGAACCACCTTAGTCGATTTTCTCTCATTTTATCTTCAATCGGTGCTATTCCTACTTTGCCCCTAATCTTCTCGTTTCTAACCCTATCTCTCCTAGTAATCCCGCACATCCATCTTAGCGTTCTCATCTCCGCAATTGTCACTCTACACAACTAAAAAATATTTTAACCCCACTTTGACACTCTCTCTCTCCCCCCCCCCCCCCCTTCTCTTTTCCGTTTAGAATAGTCAAACTCTTTCTTTATTCCTCCCATGGTACTCCACCAATCATTTACAAGTCTTATAATTAGTGCCCACCTAGATGAAATTTCCTGGCTCCACCTCTGATAGAGGCAATTCCCAACTCCGTTTCAATACTACATGTAGTTTTTCTTTATGCATTGCCAGAAAATATTGAAGTTTTTTAAGAATAATTAAAAGACGTCAAAGTTTAGATACAACATAGAGATGGATGAAAGGCTTACTGTCATATTCTCAGTGTTACCCAATGCAGTCATTAAGGATGACCAAAACCCAAGTACACCCACAGGCCGCTGAGTTGGTGACATTGCCATTGAGAATTTAAAACGAACTTCAGAGATGTTAAGCATACTGCAGTCGGGGAAATATTATATTAAATATTTAAAAATAACAGGTCACAACAAAAAAAAGCAAAATACTTCTTCTCTTCATTACCGAATTTGTATGATTGGATCGACTGAAACAGCATTGGATTGAGTATCATATAATCTATTAAGGTTTACATGCTGGAACATTCCATGAAGGCGCCAAATAATTGGTTCATGGATGTTTATCAAAAAGGCAGAATTTTCTGGTCCCTGAGTGGGAAGAAATCAAAACAAATATTATAAAGCAAATCAATAAACCATGAAGTCTCTGGATAAATTTTGAAAGTTTTTTTTATTTACTCACCTGAAGTCCAATGTATGGATAGACACAGAAATCTAGCGAACCATTTGTTTGCTGTGTCATGGTAAATTTCAAGATATAATCAGTTTCCTCTACAACTTTTTGTGGTCTAAAGAGAACTGGCATAGGGGTTAAAGGCAACTGATTATCTACTTGAATCCCACGCATTCTAACTTTGAACCTGTAATACCAAATAAGTTCATTAAATACCAT
The DNA here is from genome assembly GCA_035590655.1 of Pouteria glomerata. Taxonomy (NCBI): domain Eukaryota; kingdom Viridiplantae; phylum Streptophyta; class Magnoliopsida; order Ericales; family Sapotaceae; genus Pouteria; species Pouteria glomerata. The sequence continues at coordinate 26,310,079 of JAVXUM010000046.1, forward strand.
CTATCACAATCCTCATCGTATAAAAAGACATGATGAAAAAACACATGATCCACCAACCCTGAAAGATCAGCACACAAGCAGACGATCCCAGAAGTTTCATCAAACATGTTAGTGTCCATCAAATGAAAGGAAAAGAAAAAAAGAATTACCTACTGATTCCAGAGTCCAATCCCGTTGAATATGATAAAAGAAGATTCTGCACTGACATATATAAGATCTCTTCAGGTGTATGATCAATGATAGACAATCCAAGCTCAGCAAGCTCAATAATAACGTGAAATTCAGAATTTGAGGTGTTTGGCTGTTGAAGTTGAAAATCATTTCCAGAAAATTGTGATATAGATGACGTAATATTTTGATAACTAATGGCGTCATTTTCTGGCATCCAGTCAGTGATCTTAATGACATTAGTTTTCTCTTCTTTAAGAATAATGACACATATGGCTTTAGAAGGTCCTCCTGCCGTGAAGATTGGCTGATGAACAGATATCTCATCAACATTGTACTTCTCTGATTTCAATGGATCAGTCCCATCCACTAACACTTCCAGCAACCTTTGTCTACCAAGATCTTCCCAAAAAAATGAAGCAGCTGAATATGGCAGAAGAGACCGCCATGAATCACTGGTTCCATCTGCTTGCCGAAAACGGATGGGAAGAAACATTGAACGATTTTCAATCCTGTCAAAACATTTTCCATTAACCACTAGTTTTTCAGAAAAAGAAAAAAGAAAACGGAGACAACTGATAAAGATTATGCAAAATGCAACACAACATAAATGCAATATCTTTATTTCCATTCCACTAAAATGTTTTTCATTGCTGTCCAGAAAAAAGGAGGTAAAGGAATATGACAGGCTTAATTTTTGAAAATAAGTTCAGTATTCAATCATAAACTCAAATCTGCATTAGTTTCTCATATCAACTCAACTCAGCCTTAGTCCCAAGCTTGTTGGGTCGGCTACATGAATGCTTTTCCTCCATTCATTTCCATCAAGTGTTGAGTTTTCCATGGGGTTATTTGAAATTAATTCTTTATTCACAATTTCAGCATTATCCTTTTAGGTACACATTTTAGTACTGTTAGGATTTAGGATGATTTATTAATAATTGATATTTAATTTATGAGATTTGATTTCCTAAATTGATGTATCCTAATATAGGAATTATTTCCTATTTTAATTGTAATTCT
>JAVXUM010000046.1:26311369-26321877 GCA_035590655.1 Pouteria glomerata
CTGGATCCTGCTAGCTTTAAGTTTTCTAATTTAGTCTTTGGTGCATTTGTGTCTCCTTTCCAGTGGCATTGTCGTTTGGGTCATCCGTCTTTAGCTCGTCTCAAGGTTGCTATTCCTAGTTTAGAGTCTATTTCGAGTTTTGAATGTGAGGCTTGACAACTTGGCAAGCATCACTATAGTTCGTTTTCGAGTCATAAGAGTAGTCGTGCATCTCAACCATTTGATGTAGTCCATACGGACGTTTGGGGACCTTCAAGAGTTGCTTTTCTTAATGGATTTTGGTATTTTATCATTTTTGTTGATGACCATTCTCGTATGACTTGGTTGTTTTTAATGAAAAATCATTCTGAGTTACCTGCTATTATTTTAAAATTTTATAATGAGATTTTTACACAATTAGATAAAAAGATTAAAATCCTTCGCTCTGACAATGCTCTTGAATACACTCAATCTGTTATGAACCAACTTTGTGTTGACCGGAGCATTATTCATCAAACTTCCTGTGTTCGCACATCCTAATAGAATGGTGTTGCTGAATGCAAACTTCATCATTTACTAGATGTTGCCCGTACCCTGTGTTTCCAAATGCATGTTCCAAAACAATATTGGGGGGATGCTATCTTAACTGCATGTTATCTTATTAATTGGGTTCCTTCACCTCTTCTTAGTCCTTTGTTCATAATTTAGACCCTAGGTTAAACAAACTTTCTTCTCGTGCTCGTCGTTATGTTTTTCTTGGTTACTCTCGCACTCAGAAGGATTATTGGTGTTATCATCCTCCTCCTCGTAAATATTTTGTTAGTGCTGATGTTACTTTCTTTGAGTCTACCTCCTACTTTTCACCTTAGGGGGAGTTGATTTCTCGTGAGGGAATATCTTCTCTTCCCTCTCGAGAGGAGGAGTCATCTCACACTACACAGATTACCTTTACTGACTTGCCATCATCCAGTGCCCCAATGGGTTACCACCCATTGCCTCGAGTGTGCCACTACCTTTACAAGTATATCAGCGCTGTACTCGTCCTCATCTTGAACCGGTATCTTCAGTTCCTGTGGATCCTGAACCTACTTCAACCTCTGTGGATTCTGAGCATTTTGAGACACCTGTTGAAATTGATAATTTTCCCATTACTCTCAGGAAAGGTAAATGTGTGTGTATTCAACATCCTATCGCTAAGTTTGTCTCATATCATCGTATATCACCTCGTTTCCAGTCTTTTATTTGTGCCTTGTCCTCTGTTTCTCCTCCCACATCTTATAAGCAGGCATTATTATCACCTGACTGGAAGAAAGCAATGGATGAGGAGATGCAAGCATTACAACAAAATCATACACGGGAACTTATCTCTCTTCCACCTGGGAAGAAGACAGTGGGACGACGGTGGGTGTATACAGTGAAATATTTGCCCGATGGTTCTGTTGAGAGACTTAAGGCTCGGTTGGTAGCTAAGGAATACACTCAGACCTATGGTGTTGATTATCTAGAGACTTTCTTACTAGTGGCTCATTCGAATTCAGTTCGTATTTTATTGGCGGTCACAGTTTGTAAGTCATGGCCTTTATTTCAGTTAGACGTTAAAAATGCTTTTTTGCATGGTAAACTACAAGAGGAGGTATATATGGATCAACCCCCTGGATATGTTACAATAGGTAGTGAACATTTGGTTTGTAGATTATACAAAGCTTTGTATGGACTTGAGCAATCTCCGCGGGCATGGTTTGATCGGTTTAGCTCTGCTCTTCTTGATTATAGTTTCAGACGATCCACATCTGATCACTCTGTTTTTGTCCATCAGACATATTCTGGTATTATCATTTTGGTTGTGTATGTGGACGATATCATCATCTCAGGCGATGACACTAAGGGTATTTCTGCATTGAAAAGTTATTTGGGGAAGCAGTTTAAGATAAAGGATCTTAGCACGTTACGCTATTTCTTAGGGATTGAGATTGCTCGCTCCTCACAGGGGATCTCATTATCTCAAAGAAAATATGTTTTAGATCTACTCTCTGAGACTGGCCTCTTGGCATCTCGTCCTACTGATACTCCTATGGATACTTCTGCTCAGTTAGACTCTGAGAGTGGTAAAGCATTTTCTGATGTTGGCAGATATCGTCGGCTTGTGGATAAGCTAATTTATCTCACTGTGACACGGCCTAATATTACGTATGCTATTGGAGTAGTTAGTCAGTTCATGCATGCTCCTCGTCAACCTTACTTTGATGCTGTGTGTCGCATTATGAGGTATTTGAAAAATTCGTCTGGTCAAGGTTTACTTTATTGACCTTCCACAACAATAGACATGATTAAATATAGTAATGCAGACTGGGTTGGTAATCGCTCAGATAGAAGGTCTACTTCTGGGTATTGCATCTTTGTTGGCGGGAACCTTGTTATATGGCGAAGTAAGAAACAATAAGTTGTAGCTCGGTCTAGTGCAGAAGCAGAGTATCGTGCCATGGCCCATACTGCATCTGAGATGCTCTGAGTTTGTTCTCTTCTTCAAGACTTTGGTCTTTCAGTTCCAACTCCAATGTCCATGTTCTGTGACAATCAGGCCGCAATATTTATTGCTAATAATCCTGTATTCCATGAACGGACCAAATACATTGAGATTGACTGCCACTTTATTTGAGATCTCTTGCTTAAATGCGATATTGCTACGCCATTCGTACGCTCTGATTCGCAATTAGGAGATATTTTCACCAAACAATTGGCTCGATCTTCATTCCAAAAGTTGTTTGTCAAACTGAGCATGTTTGATCTCTATGCTCTAGTTTGAGGGGGAGTGTTAGGATTTAGGATGATTTATTAATAATTAGGATTTAAATTATGAGATTTGATTTCCTAAATTGATGTATCCTAATATAAGAATTATTTCCTATTTTAATTGTAATTCTTCATTATAAATACAACACGAGGGAGATGAGTAACTCAACTCATACTCCTAATTTTCTCTGATATTCTTTAACTAGTACTATGATCCAATCACTTTTTCTTACTAGGTGCATTTTTAGGTGTATGTTAAACATGACCAAATTATCTTAAATGACCTTTTCCTTAACTTCTACTCTATCAGTGCAACCTCAACTTTATTTAGATCCTTTCTTGTACTGCCACAAATCCATCTTAGCATCTTCATTGCACTCGTTTTGTGAGTATTACTTCTTAGTGGTCCATAAAATATAGTTAGCCTTGCAGCTGGTCCATAAAATATAGTTAGCCTTGCAGCTGGTCCATAAAATTTTCATTTCAGCTTGATATATATTATACTATGGTCATATAAAACAGGTGGGGGCACTTCTCCAAACTATAAAATTGGAGACAAGTTTCTTAATTTTGCAGTAACTTGGGAGAAAAAATATATTAAGATATGATTAAAGACAACAAGGTTTCAGCACATAATCCTTATCTCCTTCCAAGTTTAAAACTTTCCAAAATTAAACAAAGACACAAATATTAAAATTCACAAAGGTGAAAATTACGGATCACAATACCTGTAACGGCTTGAAAATGAGTTAGGACGGAAAATAACTTCATAGCGTGAGCTCTTTGATCCACTTCTTACTTCCACTCTCAAATGCATTTGCTCATTTCCAATCTCATTCTTCAAGGAAACACGCATTATGCCTTCTGTGTCAACACTAAAAGGTGTACTCCATTCGTATCCATCCAAGCGCACCTGAAAATGAGAAAAAAATTAAAATTATATGCTGGAAAAATACACCAAGTTCTTACTTTAGGTGGAAGTCAATACAGTTAGAAACAATAAAACCACTGACCTTCAACAACTCAACTTCTGTGGAAGACTTCCATCCAAAATGTTTTGGAGGATCAGTGGGATTAATCCATTCCAGCATCTGAGTACCACACTGCTGCAGAGATAGTCTGCAGCCTACCCGATTAAGAAACAAGGTATGTGGTTGAAAATTAACAACCTGCAAAAAATGTGTTCGGCTTTTATTATTCACAGATATGGTAATTATTCAGAAGCCGGTAGCAGCATACAACAGGTCTCATAAATTATAACCTTGTGTGAGGAAATATTATTTCTGATGTAAAATCTGCAAATAAAAATTCATTTCATTACAGTAACATTTTTTTTTTATCCTAGGTGTTACTGCTACTATCACTATTATTGTTACTCTCTGCTAACTTCTAGCCAGAAGGGGCAATCAGAATCTCTATTTTTTTTTTTTTTTTTTCTGGAAAACACAATCAAAATCTTTTGCTTTCTCTGTAAGATGTTATCCCATGACTGCAGGCATTTAGACATGCCGATAAATGGTTTATCCAACTGGCTTCCCAGGCGGATGATTAACTTTGCCCTTGCATGATTAAAGGCTTAAAACTTACCAAAATTTTAAGACGTAAAGCAGCTGGATTTCTTGACAAAGTTACAGGATAAAATAATTTTTTTTTTATATATCTATTTATGTTTGCGTTTCTTCCAAAATATGTAGCATGAAAGGTTGTTGATGATAGGAACAAGCACAAAACCATTGAGACAAGCCTACTTCAAGTTCAGAAGAGTTTAAAATGAAAGTCAAAAACTTACTTGGTAATATTTCCTCAACAGCAAGGAAAATTATCAATTCTTTTCCATGAAATGGTAAAAAAACTTTCATTTCCTAAGAATATTTCCTAAATGACCAGGAAAATTATCATTTCTTTTGCAAGAAATGGTCAAAAAACTTTCATTTCCTAAGAGACGAAGATGAAACACAAGGATAGTGATTCTAATGTTTAGATGGAAACAAAATAAAACATATCTACGCACAATATAAAATATCAAAATAATAAATTGCTTAATTACAAGAAAGCTTTCTACAAAAGGGATTTGGCAAGAGAAATCCATTCCTAAGGTAGCAATTTTTGCTTTGGATGGTGACTTTGGAAGCTATCTTTTTTTGGTAAGTAAAAATTATTTATTAAGGGTTGGGGACTGGGATGACTCAAACCCATGACTATCGGTCTAGGTGGCACTGACTTACCAATAACCTAAGAAAGCAGTGTAACTTTAAGCTGGATTGGTGCTGCATTTGTAAACAGGAAGGGAGATGTGAGTTATAGTGTCATTGTTTGGTATTGGGGGCGTAGTGGATGATGTCAAAATCGCTGGAGGAGCTCTTTCTCATACGGGAGACGGTGCCTCACAGGTGGTGTAAAGAAAGTTCAGGAAGTGGCTCTATTATGGAAGGATCATAATCGTCATTTTTTTTGAAGGGGTGAAGTGCACTTTTTGTAGTTTTGAAGGCATGGAGTGAGCTCTTTCTTCTGATATGTATGGTTAAATAATTATCTGGACTATTTAATAAGGCATCAAGGGAATATAACCCAGTTACAAATCAATTCCTCGTGATGCCTAGGATTTCAAACCTATGTGCTCAACAAATGTCAAAAAAAAAAAAAAAAAAAACAATTAAAATATGACTCTCTGACTCCAAATAACTAGCTATACAAAATTGAGAACTAAGTGCTTTTGATCCAATAAAAAGAAGTCTTTATAAAGAAAATTCTTCTGATACTTTTGTAGAGTTTTTAGGATATTCTTATTCCGTTGATGATATAAGAGGTTTTGATGGTTATCTTTTATCTTTATGGCTCTGCAAATTTTGTAGTTAAAGGCCATTTTTTGACACTTTTAATATACTTATTAGGGGGAAAAAACACTTTAGCAACTCTTTCCCTTGTCAAAAGTTCATATAAATCTTTCTCCATCCTTTTATTTTAACCTAAGAAGCATGGATATAGATACAGGATACGGACACGATACAGGTACGGATACGGACACGGTAATTTTAAAAAAATGAGGATACGGGTACAGCAGAGATACAACCCAAAAAAATAAATTTTGTATATTTTTATTAGTTATATATATGAATATAACATCTACAACAAAATTAATTTAATATACAATTCAATATACAAAATATAACAAAATATAAATCATAAGATTTTATAATTTTAGGAGTTTTATCTACTCAAATCTAGATTTATCTTAATCAAATATTTGAAGAAAATGATAAAATAATAAAATACGTTAGGATAATCAAATATTTCCGAAGAGTATGTATATCCGACACGTATCGGATACGGATACAACACCCATTTTGGAGTTTCCGTACTTCCTAGATTTTAACATTTGATATAAATCATTGCAGTCTTCTACTAAGTTTCCCCAATTGCCTTCCAAGCTTTGTCTACTTTCAATGTTTTCATTAATCCTACATGCATGAAAATCTTTGTGACAGTGTCTTTTCTATTGATTACATTTTGAAGCCTGTATTCCTCCATGTTTTTTAACATCATGGAGTGTTTCATTTATATTCAACAAGAATATCTTTGTTACTCTTTAATGACAAACTATATTTTATATATTGAAGTTAGGTTAATTCTTCTTTTGTATTAATAGACTTGAATGTTAACAAGCATTAGAAAAACCGCAGGATATTGCTACGAAGGCATGGGCCATACACTATGTCTTGGACATTATGATTGGAATTTTTTGAAATAACTTGATATACATTACCGAGCCCATTTCCTAAAAGTTTAAGTTTTTGGGACAATTAGTGACTTAACATGGTCTCAGAGCTCTAGTTCTTGGGAGTCCTAGGTCTGAATTTTACTATTTCTTGTTTATTGTTATGCACTTTGTTTCCTTGTGCTGGTGCACCTTATTTGATCTGATTTATTTGTCTCTACTTCACATACGAATTGGAGTTGCATGTGAGTGAGAGTTTTGAAATAGTTTGATATACATTATTGAGCTCATTTCCTAAAACTTTAAGCTTTTGAGACAATTAGTGACTTAATAGTATTGCTCCTACATGAAATTTTTGTTAGCCACCAAAAACGAGAAGGAAAAAGAAAAAGGCTGCGAAATGGGCTCATATCAATTTCTCTTGGCTTATGGTATGAAACTCATTTCAGGAGAGAGATTCTAAATCTGTCTAATTTCTTATTGGTCAGGATTATTAGGTCCCATATCAGCCAATGAAAGAGTAAAATCGATGAGTAAGCATGGCACTGCGCTGCTGGTTTGCAAGCACTATCAAGTTCAAAACTTGAATTTGTGTACTTAAGGAGAGCATGAGGTTTGAACTATCTTTGTTTCTAAAGAGATTCATTTGCATTATTGCTTTTATCTCTGTAAAGGCTATCTCATCCTTCTTGTTAAACATTCCTCCTCCTGCTTCAAAATTATATTTCAATGACTTAAAAGATATAACTTTCCTCCACTGGATGAGAGTTTTGTATCATGGGTTGTGAAGATGCGGCAAGGTAAAGACTTGAGTTTGTACAAAGAGAAATAAAAGATTCTCCACAGGGATGAGATTGTTGGAATATATCCCATATTGATAAAATCAAGTCTCCTAAACCAGTATAAGATACTAAAAGTCTTTACCCTCTTTACCAATTGGTTTTGGGTTGGCTGACTTAATATATGGTATAAAAGAGGCAAAGATCATGAGTTCAAACCTCACTACCATTCAAAAAGTCAAGAGTTGCATGTGTTTGGCCCCTAACAAAAGGTTAGTTTCGCCAGCTGTGAGGGGGTGGGTTGAGAGAGAATAAATCAATATAAATAATGAAGTTGTCCCTCTCTCCAACAACTTAAGTTTTTAGATAAGATGGTGGCTAATAGTCTAATATATTAAAGCATCTAATTCAAAACCAATTGGCAATGAGAAGTGAAGCCCATTAGGATCTTTACTGATTTGAGAGGCTTGATTCTATCCATGTGGGAAATATGTTAGCCCTCCACATGCGAGTAGACCGGTGTACCAAATAAAAGAAGTGCGCAATCGAGAGATTGAGTGAAGAGGGGATGAGTCCACCCCAAATCTAGCTCTAATAGCATATTAGATTGTTAATCACCATCTCACCTAAAAGAAATTTCATTATGTACATACATATTTATATATATTTTTGGCTTAGAATTTTTTATATGGACTTATTTCTCTCAACAGAGGCTAAGCTCCGTAGTAGGCTATCATTGACGTACCAAAATGCTCCCAAGATCAGAGCAGGCTAATCTGCCGTAGTGAATGAGACAATGTCATAAAAGCGTTGAAGGGCAAATTATGACAAGACAAAACCACATATAGAAGGAAGGTTTCCTTTGTAAATCATGTTATGGAAAGAGACTTATAACATATGAGAAGTAATTGGTTAATTCAATGACAGAGAACCAGCTTAATACTAAATGAGAAGGATGAAGGAGATGATAGTTACATTAAAGCTGCTGAAAAACAAATTTATTATCAGAAATTGCAAAATTTGGACAAAAATTTAATTTCACAGACAACAATAAAGTACCTTTGTTCTGTCTGAAGTCATGTGTAACATGGCTGAAAGCTTATAGTAAGATCCATCTGAATTAAAGGCCTTGACATCAACCCGTTGCTGACAGAGAAGATTATTTGCAAAAAATCATAAGACAACTTTGAAAACAAGAAAATAAAATTGAAGCCATCTTGAAGGTAATATTTGGCTTATGAAATCACCTTCTTTTCCAGGTCAAGCAGTGATATCCCGGGACTGTAATTTTCAGAATTTCGAATAGCAACAGCGATGCCCACCCGTGGCGACAGATAAGAATCATTTCGTGATGAAAACAGCATAACCCCACCACGGCCAACAAAGTCTTGTGGAGAAAGCATGCTAGGTGTTGGACTTGTGTCCTCAATTGTTTCTAGTACTTGAATGTTTCTTGTTAGGCCAACATATCTCCTGTCAGTTATATTTGAAGGACTTCTCAATGCCATTTTTGTCGATTTAACAGCTTTTGAGAGGAAAAGGGAATCAGCCTCTACACTCTCCAGAGGTTCAATTTCCACCACTCTATATGCTAAAGATAAAGAGCAGTCATTACTGATCCAATAAGGGACAAAGAACCGAATAATTTTGGGAGCAGCTGCAGTTCCCCCCATATCACGTTCAATGCTCACACGTAATCTCCTGCATACATGACATCATGGAGATACTGATTATCACATCCAAACTAATTTTCCACATATAAGCAGTGACAGCACAACAATAAATTTCTTATTCCAAGCAAGCTACTTGCCCCTCAAAGAGCAATAAAGAGGTGCATAATTCTTAAATATATTACCCTAGACAATCAGCTATCAACTATAATTTTCCACCAAATGCAGTGCCTAGTCAAATTATCATGAAGTAAAGAAATTGGCTAAAAATCACATAAATTATCAGCGAGATATTAAAAGTCACATTGTCACAAATAATGGATGTAGAACTGTAAAACTACAAGTGATCTGAAAGACCTATGGAAAATGTTGAAGTGCTTGTAATTCTATTATATATATTTTTTTTTGATAAATAAAAATTTATTAAAGGGAATTAAGGAAATGCCAACCAAAAGATACACAAGACCCCTCATACCAAAACCAAACAATCATGCTCAAAAAATATCAAAAAATAATTCAAATCCACCTCTATACTTCCCCCCACCAACCAACTATACAAAGTAGACAAAATTAAACTCTCTGATTTGTATAAAGGCAACTCTATTCCTAGGAAAGTTCTACTATTTCTCTCCATCCGGACCAACCAAAACAGACAATAAGAAGCCATGCCCCAAGATCACCTTTTTAGCAAACCCCGCTTATAACCCACCAAGAAGTTGCATGTTGCATATCTCAATTTATTTATTTATTTTTTGTTTTTATATTTATTTATTTATTTTTCTTGGGTTGGGGGGGATTGTGGGTGTGTGTTGGCTTGTGGATATAAAGGGTTTTTATTAACTGCTGCTATCACACAACTATTGCCGACCAAGATACACTAATTGCAAGATCCTCTAATCTAACCAAACCAAACCAAACTAAGCATTTTTCCACTAGGTGGGGTCGGCTATATATGGATTTGATAACGCCAATCAAATCCATTAAAGGCCATATCCTCCGTTAAATCCATGTAGGCAAGGTCATGTTTAATAATTACTTTCCAACAGTTCTTGGGTCTCCCTCTCCCTTTTCTACTCCTGGCAATCTCCATACTTTCACATCTTTTAACCGGTACTTCCGTTGAACGTCTTCTAACATGACTGAACCATCTTAGTCAATTTTCTCTTATTTTATCTTCAATCGATGCTATTCCTACTTTACCCCTAATCTCCTTGTTCCTGATTCTATCTCTCCTTATTATCCTGCATATCCATCTTAACATTCTCATCTCCGCAACTGCCATCTTCTGAACATGATTATACTTTACTGTCCAACACTTTAATCCATATAATAACGCTGGTCTTATCGCCACCTTATAATATTTTCCTTTCACCTTGAGGGAAATTTTTCTATCACACAAGACACCTGAAATACTCCTCCATTTGGTCCACATGCTTGAATCCTGTGACTTAGATTCGTTTCAATCCCTCCATCATGTTGTACCATAGATTCAAGGTACCTAAAATTTTCTTTTTCTACAATCTTTTGAGTGCCCAAACTTACTTCTATACTACTAGCAGTCCTATTTTGACTAAA
>JAVXUM010000046.1:26329303-26350937 GCA_035590655.1 Pouteria glomerata
AAATTGAAGATGAAGAACTTTTTTTTTTTTAATTGGCCAATTAGTCGAATAAGGAAGGTAGCAAAATAATATTGGAATGCTAAGAACAATTAACTATGACGGTGGTGTAGGTAAAGTGAATTGGAGGCTAATAAATTTGGGTTTAAGGTGCTAAGTGTAATTAGGTAAATGTTAAGGAGAAATAAGTGTAATTTACGCAAACCTTAAAGGCGAGTTGCAACTCCAAAACTTCAACAAAATTCAAAAAGCTATTCCAATCCACCCCCGATAACCAGATATACCTTCCTCATGAAACTCCACAAAGAGTGGCATCATATCATCTTTCTTGATGTCCTAACAGCTTAAAAGAAATACCATTTTTATCACATTAGGGCATGGAGTTTCATTTCCATTTAAAGCCGTCAACACTTCCTCTTTGGATTGACCTCTAGTTCTACTTATCTTTCACCTGGACTCAATACATGAACCATCTTTATTCTTCAAATTTGGAGACCTGACTTGGAAATGTGTACCAAGCTTCCTAAACCACTGGGCAATTTTGCTTTGATTTTAGTTGTTAGAAGCACCTTATAGTCCACATCTGTTAAAACCAAAAGCAACTACTGTTATACAAGGTTTAGCCTTTTATGCATGTTAAAAATCACTTCCCAAACCCAACCCAACTAAACCAAACCAAACCAAACTAAGCCTTTTCTCACTAGATGGGGTTGGCTATATAGATTTGACAACACCAATTAAATCTATTAAGGGCCATATCCTCCGTTAAATCCATGTAGGCAAGGTCATGTTTAATAATTATTTTCCAACAGTTCTTGGGTGTCCCTCTCCCTCTCCTACTCCTGGCAATCTCCATAATTTCACATCTTTTAACCGGTGCTTCCGTTGGACATCTTCTAACATGACTGAACCATCTTAATCGATTTTCTTTCATTTTATTTTCAATTGGTGCTATTCTTACTTTGCCCCTAATCTCGTCGTTCTTGATCTTATCTTTCCTTGTTATCCCGCACATCTATCTTAAAATTCTCATCTCCGCAACTGCCATCTTTTTAACATGATTATGCTTTACTGTCCAACACTCTGATTCATATAATAACGCTGGTCTTGCCGTCACCTTATAATACTTTCCTTTCACCTTGAGGGGAATTTTTCTATTGCACAAGACACCTGCAACACTTTTTCATTTGGTCCACCCGGCCTTAATCCTGTGACTTACATCTATTTCAATCCCTCCATCCTGTTGTACTATAGATCCAAGGTACCTAAAGTTTTCTTTTTCTACAATCCTTTGAGTGTCTAAATTTACTTCTATACTACTAGCAGTCCTATTTTGACTAAACTTACATTCCATGTATTCCATCTTGCAACGACTTAATCTCAACCCTTTTGTCTCTAACGTTTCTCGCCACAATTCTAGTTTAGCATTTATTCTTTTTTTCGTCTCATCTACTTAAACAATGTCATCTGTAAATAACATACACCTTGGCACCTTATCCTGAATATGTCTAGTAATCTCATCCATAACTAGGGCAAACAAGTACGGGTTTAACGCTGAGCCTTGGTGTAAACCAATCGTAATAGGGAACTCCTTAGTCTTTCCGCCAACTGTCCATATAGATGTCCAAGTTCTATCATACATGTCCTTTATCGCCTCAATATATGCGACACACACTCCTTTCTTTTCCAATACTCCCCATAGAATCTCCCTAGGAACCCTATCATAAGCCTTCTCCAAATCAATGAACACCATATGTAGATCTTTTTGACCTTCTCTATACTGTTCCATTAACCGCCTTAGGAGAAAGATAGCCTTCATGATTGATCTTCCTGGCATGAAACCAAATTGATCTTCTGAAACGTTTGTTGCCTTTCTTAATCTTCTCTCAATAACTCTCTCCCATAATTTCATCGCATGGCTCATCAATTTAATCCCTCGGTAGTTCGCACAGTTCTGAATATCTCCTTTGTTCTTGTATATGGGTTTCAAATGAAACCATACACATGTAGTGCTTGAAAAAGAACCAGATCTGATTAGGTCTAAATATTCTATAGATCTACTGCTCCACAGATGTAACCCAGCAGAGCCCTCACTGTATTGAGCTCCCCTTGGCAGGATATCAGACAATGGAATGCGCAATCAGAAGTTAAGATAGCTATGAAGCTGCAAAACTAGATTAGGATACTGATAGCCACTGCTCATTATTGCTATGTGAACAAAAGACAGCATGCAATTTGGTTCCACCCTAATAAATATATAAAAAGCCAGTGCAAAATAGAACAGAATATTTAAAACTGAATACCTTCTCCTCTGCTGGTGAATCATCCAGAATGAGGAGGCATGGTTAGTCGATGCAAGATCTAAAACAAGAACAGGATCCTGATAAGAAAGAAAAAGGGGCAAAAAAAAAAAAAGAAACCTTGGGGTCAAAATCCTCACTGGTGCTATCGACCAAAAGAATCGATACATGCAAATTAAGATTGACATTCTTACCTTTTCCAAAACCCAACCACCTTGAACAAATAATGAAAGATATAAAGGTTTCCGGACATCAGCAGAATATATGTGTTCACTACCTCGTGATGATATAATACCGTGCTGTTTCTCAACAATATTACCTTCTTTCAGTTTTTCCCATACTGTAAATTCTGCCGTGCATGGAAGTCTGTTCTCCAATTTCAAAGGAGAGTTAATAGATACTTTCCAATCATAGACAGGGGCATTAAGCTCTGTCTGAAGAACAGTGGCATCCGTGCTAATGCTAAGCCAAAATTGCTTGCTACCAGTACCAGGACAACAAAAAAGTACATCTTCCTTCTGAAGTTGATTTAACTTGATTGAAGAGACAGCCATTTTATTTCCTTGCTTCATGGTATTTTGTCTAGAAAAGGAACCTTGATCCACGGAGGATAGATCCTTCCCATACGCATACCCAGAACCTACAGCAACAGCATACCCCCACGAGTATGTAGACTGAAGATGACCAGCACAAGGACGCACCTGCAAGCAGTGCTCAGAATTCTTCGACATACTTCTCCACGGTAATATAACAGAAGTATTAGGACTTATGGAACTGACAACACTGTTCATGCTAGCTATGCCTTGTTCAATAACTTGTTTCTTTCTAGCTGCAGACAGATCATGACTATTAATCATAGACATAGGGGAGACTGATATATCTAATTCGACATCTGAATCATTTGCAACAGTAGCAAGACCCCTTAAAATTGCATGCTTCTTTCCATTTCTCATTACAACTTCCATAGCAACAAATTCATCTCTCAGTGTTTTTGTGATAACCGACAGAGGAAGTAACGAACGAAAACTCTCCCATTGACCATCTGGGCCAAGCCCCACCCAGAAACCTACATCCCTATCAGCATCATTTCCACTTTGCAAACTACTTTGATAATTTGCTATTGTTTTCCTTTCAAAACAAGATGTGGAAACTAGAAGGCATCCACTGGAAATTGTTTCATCACTGTTAGGCTGACCCTGAAAGAAAGAACCAAGACATGCAAGAATCTTTAGAGACAAGGATGGATACGTGTACATGCACCAAGGCATGCATGTAAAATCTCCAATGAATCATTAACCTTTCTTGTTAGTGGATATGACACAATATGTTGGCCACTGGGTGGTTGATGCAGCATTCTCATTGAAGCCACCTTCTTCAAGTTACTTGCACCATGTCCAAGAGAGAATGAAGATGCACCCACAACTTCACCTATGTTGACCAAACAGAGAACTTGGGATAAATTCTCCCAAAAAAATATGTCCTCCAAAGAATCATGTGTAAATAAGTGGGAATTGAGAAGTTAATTGAAAGATTATTGAATCATACTTAAATACAGCATCTGACAACATGAAAACTGCAAGATTGACACCATTATAATAAACACATCATCCAAGAATATCAAATTAACTAGATGAAAATTATTACACTAGCAACTGCAGATTCTGGGCTAACATTCCAAGAATATTTTTAGCAACAAATTAAAAACAGTCAAAACTGCAAACACTTATCATAACTTCTAGAGGTGATTCCAAAACAAAAATAAACTCAGGTAATTTTGTTAACTTGAATACTCAGTAAAGAAGATTTAAGAGTATTTCTTGCTATGGAACTTTGTTTTTAGCCTACTGCACACAGTGTAAATATTTTGGTTTGTTGAAGGCATATCAGCAGCTTAAATAGCAGAAATTGAACAAGAGGAAAAATTGCATCAAGAAATTTTAAGCATCTTGAGGGAGAAACTTTCGAATTAGAGGCCAATTTGCCAAGTTATGCACACCTTTCCCAGCTTTTGCTCCAAGGTTAGTAACCTCCATTTCCAACTTAGCCAGCCCCTGCAAAATTTATAAACACAGATTTTGTAGGATAAAATTGAGATTGCAGATTGAAGAACTTGTTAACTGATTAAATAATTACAAGACTCTTAGATATCATATACATGATTCACATATTTCTCCAGAAATAAGATCAACTCAATAAAAAAAAAAAAATAAATAAATCTATGCTATTATAATATGTGAACTCAGGAGCGGTTTCAATTTAGTATTTCAATTTGTGAGGACCTGTCCAATTTTCATATGCCTTTTCTTCAACCAATTGTCATTCAATTGACATTAAATTTTATGGGTAAAATAGTGAAGTATTATTTACACAACTACAACTTAGAATCCTATCCAACAACTACCACTATCACTTCCCACTTTTAACAACTTAACCTCAATAATCTAAAATTTTTTCTAAAAAAAATAAAAATAGAATAAAAATCAAGAAAATTTGCATGCCATTGGAACTTTAGAAAAGGGCATAAGACTAACGTGGCATATTTACAAGAAAGGATGAATCAACATGATACTTGATATGAAACAAGATGTACCAATAAATCCTTCCATTATGACAAACTGTTCTCAAGCACACAATGATCCCGCACTAAAAAAGAGAATCATGGGACCTTGCAGGTGTCTGTGAGTGAAGAACTATCCTAGTACAGATCATGTTCAAGTGTTGTAGGGCTCCTTAAGCCTTACTGCAAGTGTAAAGTGAGGGAGAGACCTCTGAGAGACCAATTGCTGAGAACATGGGAATCCCCTGAATAGTGAGTCACTTGGTGAGGAGTCACTCAATGGAGACTGCTTAGAGGAGAGACATGAGTGAGGCTCACTCAACAAGATGAGCATTTGGTGGAGGATGCTTGTGTTGGGATGTGTTCGGTTAAGGGATCACTTTGTTGTACCAAGAATTGCCCGAGAACTTTCCAATTGGAGGGAGTGACACAAAAGTGGGAGATACCCCTGCCAAGCTATTAGAGATTCTAATTTTATTTAGCACCCTATAGTTGAGCACCACTCCACTTGTGCGTACTTCATGTTTATTTTAACAAAGCTAGCTCCAAGCTCAAATAAAGGAGGATCGTTGCAGTAAGTTGATGGTTAGCATAAAATACAATCACTTCCAATGAACATGAATACAAATGAGAATTTCATTAGGGCATCCCCTACTTGCAACACGTTGCATCAGATTTTAGGTGTAGTGATGAATAGGCAAGGGTTTGGCCAGGGCATCTCTCGAAGCAAAGCACCACATTAGCACTTGGGTGTGGTGAGAAGTAGGTGAGGATTTCCACATCTTAATGAATGGGTGTGGGTAAAGAGCTAGTCCAAGAGAACAAGTGATGGATAGGAACATAGAACATAGACTCATTATCAGGAAAACTAAAAGAACTAGTAGATACATAAGCCAAGAAAAGAGTAAAAAAGGCTTGTCTACAAGAGACTAAGTGAATAGAAGAAATATTTAAAGAAATTGAAAATATTGGTTTTAAACTTTGGTTTTTCGAGGAAATATAACAACAAAAATGGCATAGTAAACATTATCTATGGGGAAATTAGACATGAGGTTGCAAGAGTTAAAGAGAATGGGAGATAAAATAAGGCATCTTTCGGATAAGTAATTGGATGTCCAACTTGGGCCTATATGACATGACCGGTTTACAACAACACTCCAACACCCATCTTTGCCATATTTCATTTTTTTTTTTTCGTTGAATTAGAATCTGATTCTGCCTGATTGAATATAAAACTTGTACTATGTAAATATACAATTGATGTTGTTAGTGCTTATGCCCCCAAAGTAGGACTGTATTTATTCTATTATACATGGATGGAATTATTAAAGAGATGATGAATGAGGGAAAAAAACTTTATGGGAGAGAGACTTGAATTGGATCAAGGGATAAAAATGGAGGTTTTAAAAGGGCGCATGGGGGTTACGAATTTGGAGATAGAGATGAGAGAGTTGAGTCAATTTTAGAATTTGCTAAAGATTGTAATGTAACACTGGGTGACAGTCTAACCACATGATGTCGATTAATAGTATCAGATGTGCTTAATAAGAAATGAAAGAAAAAGAATAGAGGAATAAATGACAGAACCTAAAAGGATAAAACATGTGGTATTAAAGGATAAAATGCGTAGGGATGGAATTTAAAAATGATGATGTAAATATGAAGTGGCATGAAATGACTAGATGCATAAGAGGAGTAGTTGTAGAGATATTAGGTATATCTAAGGGAAAATAACCATCCTCAAAGAAGACTTGGTAGTGGAACAAAGCATACAGGTGGCAATTAAGATTAAGAGAAAAAACTATAGGAAAAATACTATAGACATTTGCCTAAGTGTAAGAATGATATCTATAAGTTGGTTACATACAAATGATGGGGAGAAAGATATCTATAAGTTGGTTAAAAAAAGAGAGAAAAAGTAAGGATTTGTATCAGTTTAACTGTACAAAAAATGAGAACCAAAAAATTTTAATAAAAGAAAAGAAGAGGATATTAAAGAGTTGTGGAGAAATTATTTTGACAAGTTATTTAATAGCAGTCACAAGTAAGATCGAGTACAGAAATGTATTTTCTATACATAGGATTAGATTTGCTGAAGTAAAAGAGGCCATGAAAAAAGATGAAAACAGGAAAATTCGCAAGTCCAAATGGTATTTTGACTTAAACTTGGAAATGCCTAGGGGTGATGGGAGAACTTGGTTGAAAAAATTGTTTGACAAGACCGTGCATACCAATAAAATGTCCAAGGAATAGAGAAAAAGTATCTTCATGCCCATTTGTAAGGATAAAGGCGATATTCAAGAGTTCCTATCGCATGTGCAAAGTAGTATGCGAGTCTGATGATCACCTTTTTGTCAAGTGCTCATGGACGAAGGAGTTATGGAATTTGGTGGTGTTGTGCTTTTGAATGGAATGAGTTTTCCTTAAAAAAATGGGTCAACGTATTTAATTCTTGGAGGCAATCCAAAACCCCGAAACACAGGAATTTAGGCATTAATTCCCTTTTGTATTTGATGGTTGGCTTGGGGGTAGAGAAATAGGAATGTGTTTCTTGGCTTAGAAATACAATTGTATAGGCTTAAAGGATTTGTTTTTCACTTTGTATTGATGGTTAGAGGGTGGGAATGAACTGGAGTTGTTTACTTTTTTGCATTTTGTTGAACACATTGAGCTGTAAGCCGCGATCCTTTGGATCCTTTTTGCACATTGGCTTGACGCTTCTATAGAACTTTGATTACTTATTTTTTTTTTTTTTAAAAGGCTATTGGAGCATTAAGCCTGTAAGTCACATTATGAAATTTTGGAAGAGAATGATTGAGGCCAGGCTAAGAAGTGTGACAAAAGTATCAGAGAATTAATTTGATTTTATGCCTAATAGATCGACTATGAAAGCAATTTTCCCAATTCCCATAGTGGAGCATGGCATGAGTGGAGGATCAATAATTGAAAAGGAGGGAACTTGTTAATTCCAATACAACAGAGCTACTATGCGGATTTCATCTTAATGTATCATAATAATTACAGCTTCAGAACCACATAGCGTTTCATAACGATTCATATATATCTGACTGCTTGTCTAAAAATTCCAAGCACTGCCTACAATTTTAAATAGAAGCGGAAAAAAGTTCATAAAACACAGGATGTAAATGTAATATTCCAAGTACCTTCTGAGGAACTTCAAATATAAAGAGTTCATTCCATTTAGCGATGCCTTCATCCAGATGATTGGTTCTGGAAGTTAATGGCTTAACACATTTGGTCCTGGCACTCTGAGGAAAAAGCTTTTGATGATTTACTTCCTGACTATCAAAAATCAGGCGCAAAGCACAGAAGAAACTGTGACTATTTCCATCATCAATAATAGGTAAACCCTGCACAAACTCAAAAGCAATATTTTTGTCAGTAGTGGCAGTGGTGAAATGATACTTAAAGCTTTAGATGAACTACCGACTTAAATTGGCCATATTAAAACCTTGGCTTCAAGTATGTGCACAGCAACATATCTTCGTGCTTCCCGGGAGTCACTTGCAACATTTAACCTGTCAGTATACCTTGGGGGTGGAATCCATACAGAACCACAATCATCATGATGTAGCAATTCAACTGTATCTGAGTTTTGCTCAACCTTCCTCAGATAAATATCACATCCAAGTCTATTTTCTACAATCACTGTTTGAAAATCATCTTCATCCAATGCTGCAAATGTTGAATCATCACCATGGCCATGAAGAGCACCAGCTTCCTGGAAAGAGTGCAAGGAAACATCAGCATATACTGTAGACTAACACCATAGATTTTGAAATGTGCAACTCATTCAGATATTAAAGGACCTCAGCCAGTTTCATTGCTTTTTGTTCGAGTTCTCTTTGTCTTCTCCAAGAAAGAATGGTTTCTGCAAACGTATCAAGATTCGCTGCACTGAGATTTATATTTAGAATACTGGTAGCAGCAACACGAGCTTTTTTCCCAACTCTTGACGGTGGTTGCAAATTAGTATCATATGTCTCGAACCTCCAGGGGAAAAAAAAAAGTTAATACATATTTAATGCATGGCACATATTGACAATATTGGTTTGAGATTATAAAAATAATGGTAAAAACACAGTGTTATATAATTTTTTTAAATAAAAAATAAAAAGAAAAGAAAAGGAAAACACATAAAGTACTTGAATATTCCATCAAACGGCTCCATAAGTGGCTCCCATGCTTCTAGTTGTGTATTGAATGTTGACGCAGCTATAGAAGAAATCAGAACAGCATTCATTGCCTCCAGTCGACCATGAGTTGCTAGCTTAATATTAGTGATTGTGGCATCAAAAAGTGGGGTCATCTGAGAGGTTCCAGATTTCACAAAGTAAACAAAGAAGAAAGAGGTTAATCACTATATAAAATTAGTGGGTGATGTATATTTTGTTTCTTTTGAAGCATACCATTCCACGTAAGCTGTCAAGAACAGTCACAGAAAGGCATGTTAGTTTCATCTCAGCAGTAATGTTTTCCCTTGTCCTGGGCTTCACAGAATCCTCAATGGTAAATGCCAATCGGCTTGATGGTTTTTTCAGATCAGATCGTGCAAGAAAGGTGCAGGCCTGAAGAAATAACTTCAGTGAGTCGAGAGGCCTAAACTATCAAGTGTAAGTATTTCAGAACAAATTTTAGTAACAAAACAATACTCCACACATGATGCAATATAAATGGGGACATGACAAGTTCAATTTTATTCTTTTTTTTCTAAAAATGAAAGGAATCAAGGATAGTTATCCTGGCCTGGTTTTCAACTTTCCAAATACTCCAGCAGTGAGATCCCTTTGAATTCGTCGAGCTTGAAATAGGCACCTCAAGAATATTAGCTTGGTGAACAAGATCCATCCTAGGACAGCAAAATGAGTCCAAGCAAGGTGCTTCATCTACTCGGGTGACTATGCATCCCAGTGAAGCATAACCAGGAGGAGCAATCGGATACCAGAAGAAAGCTTCATCAAGACCTTTCGTCACAATATGAGCAACTTTAGTAAACTGTACAGGCTTTGCAGAGATTTCTGGATTATCAGCCCTAAAGATTATGGCAAGAGCAGGTGGCTCTAACCTGAGAAGGAAAAGTAATACCATATATTGATGAACAAAATACTATGACAAGATCCACCATAACAATGAAAAGAAAGACCAAAAAAATAAAAAAATGGAAGATAAATGGTACAACCCTTCAGTAATGCAGTCACCGAGGATGCCATAACCAGGATGTGGTATAGGTCGCCATATGGAGACTGGTCGGCGGATATCACTACCCTTGTCCCACCACATTCTCTCGAAGTTAGGGCTCGATGTATAACAATTAGTTGCTTTTGAAATAGATCGGACAACATCCCATCCAGATGAACTGGTAGTCAAGCTACTTGGTTGTTGACTTGCATACTCATGTCGAGCAGTTAGGTTTGATGCAGATTCCCTTGATGAAGAATAGTGCCAACTTGAGTTCCATAGAAGAAGATGATTCAAGTCATAACAACTGTCCTTTGATGGGCATTCAGAGGAAGGATGGGCGTAAAATGACCCTAGGACATTGTCTAAACGCCATATGCTAAGCCCATATGTAAAGCAAGGATTAGAGGAGGCACTGAAAATGCATTCTGAATGTATTGTGGATGTTACTAGATCAGAACGTATACAATAAACAATGTGATTAGGTGGTGGTTGGCACCCGCCATGTGCTACACAACCAACAGCCAAGTATCCTGGTGGTGCAACTGGTATCCAAAGAGAACAACCGTCAACATCAAATTGGCCTTCACCTCCCTCCAATTCTTCAATGTCAGAAAATAATCCTATGAGTTTGAAACCAAGAGGCTTTCTTACTCGTCCATAAGTATTACTCACCGCCATTACTGCCTGTGAAGGGGGGACTGGCCTGAAAACCACATCACAATTAAACATTAGAAGAAACTAATCAAACAGAATGGTTGATTTATGCTATGTTTGGTTGGCCATATGCTTCAGGAAGGAATTCCCTGATCAGCAAGGATTCCTATGTTTAGTTAAAATTTGACTATGGAACTGGAATGTTCATGTTCCAAATTTTGTAGAATTTTAAGTTCCGGGTCCGATATAGTTTTTGACAATTCTACTAATAGAGGAACTCTTCTTGAGGCATGAATTGACAAAGTTGCTTTCATTTGTTAATTGTCTTTTTAACAGAAAAGGATAATTTGGCTTTTCAACTCATATTTCCAATACATTCCCAAATGTATTCATACATACCAAATACTAGCAAAAGAAAATTCCCATTTTAATTGCTTGATGTACCAAATGTTGGAATTCTTTTACCATTCCCTTTCCTACTCCCATTCCTGTACATGTTCCCATTCCCGTTCCCATTGGCAACCAAACATAGCATTAATGAGTAAAATTCATCAGAAGCCATCAACATTTACCCAAAAAAGAGAATTCCAAGTCACACTAACGAACAATAAACGAAAAATTGTTCCAAGAATGAGTGAGGAATTCTCTATAAATAGATGAAACAAGATTAATGTTAAGGGGCATTCAAGTAACCCAATGTAATGCAGCAGATGTCATTTTCCAATTAGTTTGCTTTGATATTTGACATAAGCTAAGGATAAATAGAAAGAAACTTCTATCTTTGTAACTATAACAATTGATCACGCTCCTATGCTGGTATCAAAATTGACCTTCAAAGTAACCTAATGTAATGCAGCACTTAATGTATCAATTTTTGCTGCCAAACAGAAAAAAAATGAATCTTGAATGATCAAATATTCTCACATAATGGGAAAATATTCCTTCTCAGCATATAGGCATGGCTTTACCTTGATGTTACACAATCTCCCAATATCACATAATTTGAAGGGGGTCGTGGTCTCCAAAAGGTAAGGTTGTTACGCCGGCCATTTTCTGTAAACAGATAGTACAGCCAATGTAGGTGAAATCCAAACTCAAGAAATCTAGACAACTTGTAAAATTATGTAACAAAGAAATTATTCATCAATGGCAAACATAGTTAATGACAAACATTAATGGTCAATGGGAGTGAAAACAAAACAAAAGGCATTATTTCATTTCAAACAATCACAATTTTCCAGTAAAAATAGTAATTACGTTTTGCGGATACCCAAAGTCGATCAAAGTTAGTACAAGGAGCCAGGGGATCAGTGTTTCCAAGTTGTAATGCTGAAGCAGCCTGACTTTGCAAGTTCAGTAGTAGAGAAATAGCACCCAGAGAAAGGTGAAGGTATATATCAGTTGATACAAGAGATATATTTGTTTTATCCTTCACAGATGTATATCCTCCAGAAATATCAACTGGATCAAGAACGATAAGACCAGAACCAGCCTCAACAGTTAAATCCTTTATAAGGCTCCGAATCCAAGTATCATTTTCTTTTGATGCGTACCTGTTCAAAACAAAAATTGGTGAGAAATTTCACACAACGGGTCAAAAATCTCATAAAACGAAAGTTAAAGATTTCTCTCAAAGCCTATCAACCGAGACCAAGCTTAAGAAAAAGCACAAAAAATATAGCATGGAAAATAAGTGTGGGTGTTACAGAGTGACGTTGACCACTCTGACGTCTGGAAGTGATGTTCGTAGTCGTCGTTAACATCAGAGTATCGCCGGAGGTGGAGGGGATGAGAGTTAGAGCAGCCCGGAATAGGACGGAGAGAGATCTTTACTGGTATGATAGTGGGTTGAAGTGTTGAATGAACAAGTACAGAGAGTGAACGAGTATTTATAATGTTGAATAGTAGTTAATGATTACATGTTGATAGGAGGGGCTGATAGGGGTTGAGTGTGTCGAAAGATAAACAACTAATGATGCCTATGACTATACCAGGTGGCCAGTACGAGGAATGGTGTGATGTATCCTCGTATATCAGTCCGAGGCATGCGAATCAATGGTACGACGTGCGAGTAATATAATGAATAGTAGACACGTATCCGTGGTTGTTGAGCCTATTATATAAAGATGCGGCTTATATTAAATGTGTTAGTATATGATTTTGTTTCCTTATTTTCTTTCATATTGACAACTCTATTGAGTTGTCACAGTTCTGTAATTTTTCTCCTTTCCTTATTTGATTCCAAAACTTTATTATAAATATAATCTACGAGAGAAGGGAGAAATCACTTTAGCTCGCTCATTCGCTCTTCTTTTAACTTGGTATCAGAGCCAAGTTTTAATTCCCCCAAAAAAAAAAAAAAAACACTATCATCAGTTCACCACTATTCCTCACCGCCAACAGCCCTTCCGGTCGTTAGAGTCGATCACCAATTGCACTACAAGCATCATCAGCGGCCGGCAATCAGAACCTTTTTGGTTCGACCGCCAGAAGCTGACAAATGCTCCCTCAACGTCGGGTTTGAGATCTTCGATTGTTGGTGTTTCTAAGATCTCACTTACGATTGGAGGAAGACTGGGATGTTCTAATGATGTTCATTTGGTATTCTCATGCTGCTAAACTATTTGATTATTCCTTGAGACTTTACAGAGGTAAATTGATATTCTGTTTAAGCAAAGCACAGTCATCTCATTGATTTTTAGCCACTGTTAGTTTCGGTTCCTTGGCTCATTGTTTTCTTTTGACCAATGTTGATTCTGATCTTTAGTTCTTGTTGGTTATGCTCTTATCTTGTACTTGTGAATCTATTATTTGATTTACTATGTCAAAATTCGAGTCTTCCACCACTCTAATCATGCCTCAATCCATATTTTTAAAAGCCGATGATGTCCCTCGTTCTATAACACCCAAAATATTGAATGGTGCAAATTGTTTGAGTTGGGCACATGTGGTGAAAACCTTTTTTCGAGAGAAAGATAAACTACAATATATTACTAATGAGCCACCACCATCTACTGATCCTTAGCATCGTGTTTGGATGAGTGATGATGCTATTGTTATGGGATTGCTATGGCACAGTCTGGAGGATTCAGTTGCCACAACCATTGAGTTTTGCGATTCTTCCAAAAAGATATAGGATTGTCTTGCAGACTCTTATTCTCAGAAATGTAATCTCTCTCGAGTATATAAGTTGTATGAGCAGATGTTCTTTGTAAAACAAAGCGAAAGATCACTATCTGATTATTACAGTCACTTGAAAGGCTTATCGGAGTAGATATTACAATATTGACCATTTACTGAGGATTTAACGCAACAGAAAAAGTAATGAGAAGAATTCATGATTGCAAATTTTTTGTCTAGCCTTAATCCTACTCTTTAAAGATTTAAGGATCATCTTTTAGCAAGTGAAACATTGCCTATTGTTGATAGTGCGTATACCCGCCTACAATGATCATCCTTGCGAAGCCATTTGACCACAGCTAGTGATCATTCAGTACCCTCCACTGATTCATTTACTTTTGTTAGTCGTGGAGGCTCTTTTCAAGTCAATTCTCTTGGCACTCGTGGTGGACGCAATTCTCGTAGTAGTTCTTGAGAAGAGGGACGATCTTCTAATAATAGAGGCGACCGCAAGTGTAACTTTTACAGTGGCACCAATCATACTAAGCCTTTTTGCTGGAAAGTATGGGAAACTTGAGCAAACGCATCATATCTTTGATCGTGCATCTATATTACTTCTAGTGTCTGATAATGGAGCTACCACATTTGATTCTCAGGAGACAATTACTTTGAACTCGACACAACTTCAAGAACTTATCCAATCTTTGCTTGTTTCTAACTCTTCTGCCTCGACTGTCACCCTAGCCAACTCAGGTAATCTAGCTCTTATGGCCACATCTTCTCCCTCTTGGATCATCGATTCAGGAGCCAGTTCGCATGTCTGGTAATTCCTCTTTATTCTCTAAACTTAGTCGTATTCATCATGATATTGTATTAGCTGATGGTTCTTCTAGTCTTATGTCTGGTCGAGAGACTCTTCGCCTCTCCTCTTCTCTTAATCCCCCTTCTAGTCTTTATGTTCCTCAATTTTCTTTTAATTTACTCTCTGTTAGCAAACTAACAAAGTTAATAAATTGTTCCATAACCTTCTTTCCTACTTCTTGTGTCTTCCAGGACCTCAAGATGAAGAAGATGATTGGTTCGAGGCATAAGAAGGACGGCCTCTATTATCTTAATCGTGATCATCCCCCAGCACATACACTTTCTACAGCCCTTCACACTGCAGTCTCTCCTCTTCAATGGCACATTCGCCTGAGTCATCCTTATTTAGCTAGGTTAAAGTTAATATTTCCAAATTTATGTCCAGTGTCTAGTGTAGAATGTGAAGCTTGTCAGCTTGGCAAGCATCACCCTAATTCTTTTCCTGGTCGTGGTATTAGTCGTGAGTCTGAACCCTTTGCTATAGTTCATACAGATGTTTGGGGTCCTTCCCACTTTAAAGGCGTTAATGGTTTCTCATATTTTGTGATATTTGTCGATGAATTTTCTTGAATGACGTGGCTTTTCTTAATGAAACAACGATCTGATTTATCTTCTGTTATTTCTCACTTTTACAGTGAGATTGTTACTCAATTTGAGAGAAGAATTAAAGTTCTTTGTTTTGATAATGCATTTGAATAAATTCAAACAGTTGTTCATAACTTTTGTATTGATAGGGGCATTATTCATCAGACCACTTGTTCTTGCACCTCTCAACAAAACGGTATTGCTGAGCGCAAAAATCGTCATTTATTAGATGTTGCTCATACCTTGATATTTCACATACATACCCCTAAACCTTTTTGGGCAAATGTTGTCTTCACTCCTGTCATCTCATTAATAGAGTACCCACACTTGTTTTGTCAAATAAATCTTCATTTTCCCTTCTTTACCCTAATTGGTCCCCCCTTTCCCCTTGCTCCTTGTATTTTTTGCTGTGTTGCCTTTGTTCATATTCTTGATCCTAATCAAGACATTCTCACCTCGATCTCGTGTATGATATTCTCGCACTTAGAAAGGTTATCATGTTACCACCCCCCTTCAAGCCGTTACTTTGTAATTGCAGATGTCACATTTTTCAATCCAACTCTGCCTTATCCCTCATCTTTCATCTATGTTCCCATATCACAGTCTTCCTCTTAATCCTACCACAAAGTCCACCATAGCATTAGAACCATTAGTTTCGTCAGAGCCCCCTATTCCTACCACAGCTTTTGACCCCCCTGCTCCTCCGATACCTCCGCACCAACTTTATCGATGTGATCCTAATAGGAAGGTCATTCTTCCCCTACTGCCTGATCCCACTTCATCTAAGGTTCCTGCTTCTTCTCCCAACTTACCTATTACTTTACGAAAAAGTATGCATACCTGCACTCACCATCCCACGGTAAATTTTGTTTCTCATCATCGCCTTTCTCCTTATCTTGCTTCTTTTGTTCGTGCATTGTCTTCTGTTTTTATTCCTACTTCATACAAACATGCCTTATCTGTTCCAGGTTGGAAACATGCAATGGATGAAGAAATGCATACTCTCCATCAGAATCAGACATGGGAACTCACCCCCCTTCCCTTTGGCAAATAACCTATTGGTTGCCGTTGGGTTTACACTGTTAAGTATCTTCCGGATGGATCAATTGAGTGTCTTAAGGCTCAATTGGTTGCACCCAGACTTATGATGTTGACTACTCTGAAACTTTCTCTCCTGTTACTCACTTAAATTCCGTTCGGATACTTCTTCCTATTGCTATCAGCCGCTCTTGACCTTTACATCAGCTTGACATTAAGAATGCATTTCTCCAGGTGCACTTCAAGAAGAAGTCTATATCGATCAGCCGCCTGATTATAGTATTCTTGGTAGTGAGCATCTTGTATGTCGCTTACGGCGTACTTTATATGGCCTGCAACAGTCCTCTCGAGCTTGGTTTGATCGTTTCAGCTCTGTTCTACTTGATATTGGGTACACTAGCTCTACTGCTGATCACTTTGTGTTTGTCCGTCGTATATCTTCTGGCATTATTATCTTGATTGTGTATGTGGATGATATTATTATCTCTGGTGATGATATTTCGAGTATTGTAGACTTGAAACAATATCTTGCTACTCAGTTTCACACTAAAATCTTGACCGACTTCATTACTTTCTTGGGATTGAGATTGCCCACTCCTCACAAGGCATTTCACTTTGTTAGCGCAAGTACGTTCTGGATTTGCTCTCTGAGACTAGTCTCCTCGATGCCTATCCTGCCGATACGCCTATGGACTCCTGCCGATTACTAATAATCTCATGTTTCATGAGCAAACAAAGCATATTGAGGTTGATTGCCACTTTGTTTAAGATCTGTTACTCTACGAGAAATTGAGGACTCCGTTGTCCGATCATCTTCCCAGTTGGCAATTCTCCTTCCCAAGCCTTTGCCTCATTCTTTATTTCAGAGTCTATCTTCCAAATTGAACATTTCTGACTTATATGCTCTAGCTTGAAGGGGCATGTTAGAGTATATAATTTTGTTTCCTCACTTTCTCTCATATTGACAGCTCTATTGAGTTGTCACAACTGTGTAATTTTTCTTCCTTCCTTATTTGATTGTAAAACTTTATTATAAATATAATCTATGCGAGAAGTGAGAAATCACTTTAGCTCTCTCATTCACTCTTCTTTTAACTAAATGCATGGGCGGCTCTCTCTAGGCTGATCGAGGTGATATCTTGATAATCCTCCAACTCTAGCCTCCGATCCACTCTCCTTTTAAGCCTACTCCTGTCTCGAAGGAGGATATGAGATATTAGTCTTAAGTGTTATTATTGCAAAGAGCCTGTAATGCCCCCTGCTGCAGGCTTAACTCAGTAGAGTCAATAACCTATGTAACCGTGGGGTCCTGCGCGCAAGAAACCTACACACAGGAAGTCCTTCGAAGGTCTACATGGCCTCAATAGGAGTCCACGCGGGACTATAAGTCTACGTCTATGTCTACGTGGCATATAATTACCCACATTCATACCCCCTCGCATGCAATTTGAAAAAATCACGGGCAAATGAACATTCGATTGCCTTGTCAGCAAATAATACAGTGATTTCTAATCCCATCCTAGCAAAGAGACCCAAAAAGAAAATCGTCGGTGTTGTAAGTCGTCTTTTCATCATAAATACAAAGAGATCGAAAAGATTGGCGGTACTTTAAGCCGTTGTATTTTCATCATCATCATTATTATTATTATTATTTTTTAGGCAACTTCTCTACGTATAAATACTCTCTGCTCTTTTAGGTACTTAGTTATTTTTTACCTCACTTCTTTGAAAGCGCTTGTTCAATGCCTACGATTTTCTTAGTTTCTTTCAAGGAGAAGTGCTCATGGGCCACAGAGGAAATCGCAGGCTGTGGAAAAGAAGTTGGCAGCAAAGGAGATTCGTCGATGTGGATTGAAGCCAAGTGTCAAAAGTCTCAATGGAACCCGCGGCTTGAGGTTCCCGCAGTAATAGGGTTCGCATAGACCCACGCCTTGAAGATTCTGTAATAGGGACTTGGCATAATAGTGGGTGCACAGAAGAAGGTTGCAGGGTGTTGGTCTTCTTCCCACAACACAAGCGCGACGTAGGTCTTCTTCTCGTAGCACTGGGGGTCACAAGGCGCGCGCAGTTGGTCTTCTACCCGCGATACAGGTGGGTCGCTCGACGCACTGGGTTGGTCTTCTACCGCGGCACAGGTGTGTCATGCGGTGGTATTTTTTCTTCCTGCAGCACAGGCAGTTTTTCGTTTCTACCGTTGGTACCTTTCCTTTTCCACAAAGCCCTATTTCTCATGGCATATCCGCGGACCGTTGGATCTTCTACTTGCAGCGAAGAACCATCTTAGGGAAGTTTGGGTGATGCTGTGGTTGCTGCGCTTGCTTCATCTAGTGTCGTCGAGGGAGTTACGGGGGTTAGTTTGGCTTACATTAAGCCTAGTGATGTGAATGCAAAGCTGAGGTGTGGGAGCAACAAATTGGTTCCTATTATTCCTAAAAAGTTTGAGTGGTTTCAAACTCCTTACCTCAGAGGGGGGGGGGGGAGGATATTTTTTGGTTTCAGTTGGTTTTTTCCCCTCGTTGCCCCCCGCTGAAGGGGATGGAGCCTGAGAATGAAGAAAATGTTCCTGAAGATAATATCCCTCCCTCCTCCGTTCCACGATTTAACTTGGAAAAGGGTAACTACCCTCACTCTTTTTGCCATTATATGAACCACACTTCTTCTGCAAAATGCATAGATTTTGGTCATCATTTATTCTTCACTGTGGTCAATATGTTAAAATCTTAGATCAAGCTGGGGTTTTGGATCCAGTGCAGGGATGCACTTCACTGGAAATCAATCAGAATGTTGCGGCTATAGAGGTATTGTTATCGTAATGGAGCACTTCCGCGCATACTTTCATTACAGTTGTTGGTGAAATTGTCCCAACTTTGGAGGATTTTTTTAATTTGATGTCTATTCCCATGTTTGGAGAAGAAAACTTCATTATTTCTAACAAAAGCGACGAAGATCGTGCCATAAAAGAAGCTATGATAGAGGGCCATGCATCTCATAACCATTTGGGAAGTATGTTTGGTAAAGATGGCAAAAAGAAACAGCCCTGGTAGTAAGACCACTTTTGGCGGATGGATGCGTTATTGGTGGAGAGATTATGCATGTCCCCATAACTACACAGGCAAGTACATTGTGGTCCTTAGCATAATTCTCCTTATCATTTGGCTGCCTATCTCACGGCATGGCTGTCGCATCATATTCTCGAAGGGACGCCTGCAGACGGAATTAATCCTTGTATATTCCGGACCGCAACAAGGCTTAGTCATGGTAAGCCTGTTGCTTTGGCTCTTATATTTTTGGGCACTCATTTTCACTGTCTGGATTTGATTAAAGAAGGCCTGGATATGACATTCCTACTTATGTTTGTACTCTTTTTTTACAAATGTGGCTGTACGAACATATCCCTAAACTTGCTCCTAAAGCTACAAGCTTCCCAGAGAAAGTAATGATGGAAGAGGGGAGACCTCCAGTTGCTTCTAATGAGCCACAGAGCACACGGTGGTTCTCTCAAAGAGTCAGCAATCAGCAGTTATCTTCTGTCATTAATCGAGAAGAAGAATTTTCGTGGACTCACTTATGTACAACTTGTCACTGGAGAAAAAGCCACTAAATTTTATTTTTAGCTTGGCCATTTGATTAGGCCATCCAAGGATGACACTTGGATCCCTATAGTGATGCTTTGGTTGGGTTGGATTTTACCACACAGTTTACCCGCGTTAACCAATAATGGGTGGTCATCAGCGGCTTACTACATTGAATATTTAATATTTGACCTTTTTTCTGACTATGGACATAGAACTATAATAAAAGGTGCTTCATATTCATGTGCATGCACGTTCAGTTAGATATGGGTTGATACTCATATGCTAGGAAGCCCGGATACAAAAAAACACTTGTAGACATAGTGACACAAGAATTTTAAAAATTATCAAGACACCACATGGCTAGAATATGTCAAAAATATATATGTTTTTGCATATACACAAGAAAACAATTAACTAATTATTTTTATAGATTTTTGCATATACACGAAAAAAATTAATTAATTATTTTTTATATTATAAATACATTTATTTCTATTCATATTTATTTTAGAAATTTATGTTCTGAATGTTTTGGCTTTTCAAATTCCAACAATTGAAAAAACTTAAAAGGAGAGGATTGATGATATGACTTAACATTGTTTTCATCTTATTGTTAACTTGAAGTTTTTCTGTAAATTTATAATGTGCCACGTGTGTCTAAATGGATACACGTATCTCCCAAGTGTTGGAAGAGAGTCCAAATCTTAAGAAAAATTAAAAATAAAAGAAAACATTAAACACATGTTAGTAGATTGTCCAATCAGTGTCCGACACGAACACATCATGGGTATGGTACATTCCTAGAAAAGTCTGCTTCTCAGTATGCCATTTGTTATTCAGATGCTTCTATAAAGGGACCTTCAGCATAACTTTTCCAATTGAAATTTGAAGCAGATTTGTTAACTAGTTGTTTGGGCACATGTTGTTCAATTGCTCTCCTCTACATTGAAGGTAACAAGCAATTTTCTGACTAGTCAATGTCTGGAGTTCCAATTTTGTTTTGTGATCTTCATACACAGATAATACTGTATATTTGGAACTGAATATGACATAAGGCCACCGAAGCTATTGTATATGGTGAAATATGAGGTCAATTTGTTTGCCATACAAGATTTCCTGATTCATTGGCTCTTCCAGATATATATCAGCGCCTGGCCATCTTGAAGCCTTGGCCCAATTGTCAATCATTCCTTTTGGGTTATATTGTTGTTGATTGCGTAACAATAATTTATTTGTTTGCTTTCTTTTGTTCCAGGTGGCATGCCCTTGGAGTTGACCCTCATGTCTTTGTGGAAAGAAATAAGAATTGTTACTCTTATGTTGAGCTGTTCCATTATATTTCGATGAGTTTCAACATCTAATAAGGCCATCAGTCAGAGTTTATTTGTTTTATTATTATTATTTTTTTTATTTATTATTATTATTACTACTATTTTTTTTTTTTATTTTATTTTAGGAAGTTCGTTTAGGGTAGAATTTTTGATACTGTAATCTTTAGTTGATATTATCTTCAGTTATTTTAGGGTTTGTTAGCCTATTTAAAGGGTGGAGTTGCTAGGGCTTTACAGACTTTAGAGATTATTGAATGATATTGATTAATGGCTGCGTTGGCCTAATTTTCCCCTATTTTTTCTATTACTTCTTATTCTTCTTCTTCTCTGCTTTATTCTTTCTAGTACTTTCAATCTCTTCTTTCTTTGCTTTCAAGTTCTATTCCGCATCAACATCTTTTGATATGTTTCTTC
>JAVXUM010000046.1:26383103-26393259 GCA_035590655.1 Pouteria glomerata
GAGGAAAAGAATATTCAAAGTGTTAAAAGTCTTTTTCTTTCTTGCTTTTTTAGTTGGATGGAGGGTGGGAAAGATCTGGACTTATGCTCTTTCCTATCCTTTATCTCTACTATGGAGTAGATGTATTTCATTGATATTTGCTTGTATATCTTCATTTGCATCATTTTGATGCTTTGAATACACTTACTTATCTTTTTTCAAAAAAAAAAAATCCTCTGCAACCGTAAACACTACATTCTGACCATCATTGCATGCAAGAATCTTTAAACTTTGGGTGATTGAGCCACATATCATCAAATCTAAAAGAAGTAAGCCAGCACTCGAAAAGGAAAATCTTCCAACTCAACGGAAAAGAGATCAGAAGAAATACAGGGACAACAAACCAACCTAACACTGCCGGACAATTCACTCCAACCCACAGAGAACATGAAGCAATCAAATCTACAACAAACTGGATTAAGTTGCAGATTGGACCAGGTATATCCAGCAGTTGATAAAGGGAGATCAATAGACCACAGTCTCTAATGAAACAATCAAAATCTCTCATACTCCTAGTACTACTAGAGTCTCTGGAGTTCTTCTAGACAAACCTTAGCACATTAAAATCCCCACCAACAATCCGATTGGGATAACACAGACAAAACAAAAAGCCCAGCCCCTCAAAAAGGAATGGCCTTTGGCTATAATTGCTGGGATCATAAATACCTGTACACCAGCTGCAACGATTAAATTGATCCTTTAATTTAATTGAGACAACCTACCTTCTATGGTCTCAAGACTTCAAACAATTCTCCTCTCAAATCATGATAATACCTCCAGACCCCCCATAGGAAGGCTAAAAAACCCATCCTCTATGTCTGCTACCCCAAACATCCCTAATGGTTCTTCTATCAACATTGAGTAATTTAGTTTACTAAAGAATAACGATATTTGGGCGAAGATTCTTAAGCAATTCTTTTTTGTAAGTAATCAAAATTTTATAGAAAGCATCAAGAAATTGCATGAAAAGACCTGAAGGTCCATTTCAGCTTTAAGTTCTCTACAAAGCTCAAAAAAGTATATAACTCTCTGCTCTTTGCCATCTTCCCATCTTCTAACCAACTATATAAACAAGATAAAAAAACATATCCTCAAGTCTTGTGTCAATTATCCAGCTGTCCATCTTCACCATTTCTACATTGAACCAAGCCAGCTCACCAACAACTGAAAACACCTTAAGAATGATTTGAAAAAGAAAATAATGCAAGAGGTGTATGAACGAGTGGATGAGAATAAAATGAGGATATGTATCTTATAGGATGACGAAGTAATAAGGGCCAAGAAGAAAGGAGATGTGGCAAGACTGGTGAATTCTCACACGAAAAAACTAAATCCCCATGGCTAAGAAAAAAATACAAACGCAACTAAAAGCATGGCAAATGTGCGTAGCAAATTTCATTGAACAGACAGAATGCAATAGAAAGGAAAAGGCCACATTAGAAGTCAAAAAATTGTGAACTTTTAACAAAAAAATGACAACCCAACGCACAAGATAAAACAAAGGACACAAGAAGTTGATGGCTGGGAATTGGGGTCTATGTAGGAGGAGGACACGAGATGAAAGGAAAAATCACTACAAGATAAAATGTATGAATGACTAAAGAGTCTTAATGAGGACGGAGGACGAAGTTCTAGGACTGATGGGATCTCCTAGGCTTTCTTCCAACATGGTAGGAGTTTTGTGTAGGTAGAGGCAATGGCAATGATGCACTCTATCTACCAAACTAGTGATCTTGAGATGAGTTTCAATGCTCCTTTTCATTGGATGGAATTATTATGGACATTAGACTTTCAACCCAACATTTTGGTGGCCAGCGTGTAGAAGATCATACAAAAGATTCAAGCCTTTAGATTTGAAAAGGTCATGGAACCTACAAATCTCAAACTTCAAAGATATATTATTGGGGGCAGACATTATAAATATAGTTTTTGTCGCCAATAAGTGAATTCACATCACATGAGATGCCACAGCATTGTTTTTTTCTCTTGATGGTTTCAAAAGGAAGAGGACGCTCAGAGAATAAAGCACAGACTTCAATCAAAAGACAACAAGGAAACATTGCTTAAATGGAGATATAATATCACACCTTATCTATCTGCCATTTATCATATTAACACACCCGTTCAATAATTTAAAAGTGCTAAGATATCCTATTATTCACAATCCTATGTGATTTACAATTTGAAAGTAGGTAATTCATTTATAATTTGAATCTCAAATTGACAACTAATGCCAAGAAATCCACAGTAAATTATAGAACGAAAAAGAACAGAAAAACTCAAAAGAAATTGTCAACTAGTGTCATAAATATTTTTTCCCCGTGTTGCCACAAGGGGCACATGCAGGTGTAAAAAGGAAATCACAAAATAGGAAAAACTTAGAAAGACATATTTTTAACCAATGAAAATCAACATTAAATAGTATCTGATTATTGTGTACACTAAGTAGAGTATTAAAATTCACAGCCGTACACTTCCAAGCTTTGATCTTGATATTGCTTCTAGAGTTGCTGATTCTGCTTCCTGCAAACATTAGACAGTGAAAGGTTCCTTCAAAAAACAATTTTCTCAGGGTACAACACACAAGCCTAAAAATGTATGATGCAATCATCTAAATTCTGAATGTGGTAGTTTGTAACCACTGATATCAAGAATCAACCAGAACAGGAATAAAACAACAATAATCAGAATGCATTAACAAAAGAAATTGTTTCGATATTTATTGGGCAAATTTCCTAGCAACTTAAACTTTTGGAGCTATTGGGTGACCTAAAATCGTATCACCAATGTTGGGCTAGAGTATAATTACATTCGTTGTTTGTTCTTGGTTATTGATAGCCACCTTCTCACCTAAAACCTAAAGTTGTTAGAGAGAGAGAGAGGCAAATTTATTACTTATATTATCATTTTATACCTACAACACACCCCTTCACATGTAATCAGACTTAACTTTTAATATGCGCAAACATGTGTAACTATTGACTTCCTAGTTAGAGGTGAAATTTGAACTTTAGACCTTTATTGGATCTACACACGTTTGACTATTAGCTACTATTGCATCTAAAAACTCAAGCTATTAGTGAGAGGGACAACTTTATTACTTAAATTATTATTTTATACTGTCAACACGTCCCCTCAAGTGTGGCAAGACTTAGTTTTTGATAGGGTCAAACATAATTAGCCACCATCTCACCTAAGAAATCAAATTGTTAGGGAGAGAAGCAACTTTTTTACTTGTATTACTAGTATATATATATTCTCAACAATTCTTGTGGATTTGATCTATTTCTGTTGGAGCATTTAGTTGAATCATGTTTGCATGTAAGAGGGAATATTAAATTAGCTTGACATACATGATTGGAAGTATTTCATAACAGCATAAACTTCCGGTATACTGCATGACTAAACAGAAACACATATATATAGAGAGAAACAGAGAGGATTCAAAAACAGCATGCAAGATCACAAACGGTACATGTTTGTTTGTGTGTGCACGCGCACGTGCGTGTGTGTGTGTGCGTGTGTGTGTGAGAGAGAGAAAGAGAATTAGCTCATTGACTGTAACCATACTTCAGTCTATACTTTCTCTTCCACTTCTATGCAACTTGCAAATGGTCTTCTGTTCCAGTGTAAAACAATAAGCCTACTGTCCAGTTATTTTATTACACTTCCGGTGATTAAATTGATAATCATTATGTGCGAACAACATAGTTTCCATATCAGACAGTTCATGAAATTTAAATGCGTGAGTATTGTGAAACTTTTAGCCATTATCTCACCTATTAGACTTATTTTTTATATTGATTCACTTTCTCTCGACACATCCTCTCAAGTGTGGCGACCTTTTTTTATGAGTCAAACACAACAATAGACTATTAGGTTAATGGTGAGGCTTAAACTCAAGACATATGCATTTTATAATACTATTTTAAATTGTGAGCCACCATCTCACCAAAAATCTCAAATTGTTAGAGAGGGGACAACTTTAATGTATATCCACATCCTTTCTCTGAACAAGTTTTACCCAACGAAACATATTTTCAAATCCTGTTGTTCCTAATTTGGCTTCATGATGACTTAACTTCATTTTAGTGTTACTTATTCTAAAACCTCTAGACTCTAAAGTGTAGCTCCAAAGGCTCCAAAATTCTAACTTAGCCCCAAACCTAGTTTCATCTATAAATACAACATCATCCACGAACAACATATACTAAAGGATATCATCTTGAATATATTCAGTATACTTGTAACCAAAGTGAAAAGATAAATAAAGTCCTAAAGAGGATTATTGGTGTAGACCAATTGGAATTAAAATATTATTTGTATTACCCCCAACAATTCTTAGAACAGTAACAACTTCATCATATATGTTCTTAATCATTTTAATATATTTCATAGAAGCTAATTTCTTTTCCAACATCCACCATAAAACTTCTCTTGGGACCCATTCATATGCCTTCTCTAAGTCAACAAAAAACAAGTGAAAAGCTATCCTTTTTTCTTTATATTTTTTCATCAATATTCTTATTAGAAAAATAGCTACTATAGGCAATCTACCAGGCATTCAGTTATATGCGACATTATAAAGTTATTTGAAATTGCAAGGAGTCATGGCATTGACATTTCCATAACACTTTTCTCACCAGTGAGAATGTCAACTCTGTCGAATGTGTTTGGTTTTTTTCACGAAAACTCTCTACCCCAGAGCTTGAAGGACATGTTTACTTGCCACAAGGATATTCACCAGCCTAATAGCTAACTCAATACACTTAAAATTTAGTGCAGCTTGCAAAGAGGTGCATGGATGAATACAAGAAAGTATTGACAGGTTCTTTTGAAAACTTTAGCTTTCAACAACCTCAGCAGTTAAAGATTGCAAATGAGGCACTCAAACAAAAAAGTTGCCAAGCAAGGAGATCAGGCCATGAAAGAGGCTAAAAATCCAGCATTATTTTGATATACTGAAAGTGAATACCCCAGCCTCATTTGCTTGTTTGCTCTAGTTAGCATAACTTCATTTTCATTTTTTTTTTTTTCATTTTTTTCTTTTGTTGATGGTGGTTGTCTTAGTGGTTAATTGTCTAGGAAATCCTTTCTTTTCTTTTGTTGTGGGGGCAATAATGATGCTTGTTGGTTGTAAGAGGAGTTAGTTAATCAAGCAATAATATGGCTTTTTGTTAGTACACAAAATAACTTTATAAATGACATACATCTCGAAGGCTCGAAACCTCAATCTTCACTCACTACACTTTATAAATAACAAAAACAAAATTAATGCAAGTGCTCTACTATTTAAGCTACATCCTTTTGTTTGTCTTAAAATTATTCGATCATTATTGGCCTATTTATCCTTTTTGATAGGAATGATTTGATTAGGAAGACCTCTCAACCGATCCCAGATAGAATCTCAATTTAAACAACCTTAGCATGGACAAACCACAATAAGCATAAAAAATAAGCATAGAAATTTGCACCTCGATCCGTTGAAGTTTGGCTTCAAAAAGTTTTTCCCGGTCCTCCTCCTGTAACAAGGAATGAATAATCACAAATGATGCTTTCAAGACTCCAAAATAGAAAAAAGAAAACATTTCCTATGAATAAGCAATAGAAGTTAACCCTTTTTAAGAAACTAGGGTGCCATTTGGTTTAATTTTTTGTTTTTTATTTTCTATTTTCTATTTTATGTGTTTTATGTTCTAAAAATTCCAAAACATAAAAACAAAAAATGTTATGTTTTCCTTATTTTGAGTTAAAAATACTCAAAATGATTTTTGCCATTTTTTATTTTTTGCGTAAACTCATTTTCTGTTTTCTAAAACAAAATTTGAAAACACAAGTGACCAAATGCCCTTTAAATTGTTTTCCTGGTTTTCAAAAGCTCAAAATGAAAAATGAACTCAAAACAAAAAATAAAAAACAAAAACTGAAAATAAAAAATAGAAAAACAAACCAAATGAGGCCTAAAATATTTACTTCTTACCTTAAGAGATCTTTCATCAGAAGCAGGGTGGGCAAGAACAAAAACACGATCAATAAGCACAATCACAGGTTCCTTGCCCAGACTTTTCCATGGAACCTATTGTTTAGTATTAGTAAAACAAAAACAATTAATAGGCTAAAAGCAGTTAGGAAACTATATCCATAAATTTATTCTTATTTCATGTATTTTCTAGATTCAAATAAAGTTACATCTAAAAACCAAAGCAAATGAATGCCATGGATTCAATCTTTCAAAAGTTGGACCTTCCACAAATTAATTCAATGTGCCAATAAAATTTTACAAAAATTCAAAAAGTCAACCCAAAGCAAAAGGGTGACAAAGACGATTGAATCTGCACGTCAAGACAACTTTCTCATGTCATATGGTCACATTTGGAATGTTGCGACGGCACATAAATTTAAGTTTGGGAGGCTTCTTTAACAGGCGTTAAGGTGAGTTTTTTACTATCTTCCCTGTACTAATGTTGCAAAACCCATTTCTCACATGGGTAATAAGATTGTCAGAGATAGTAATGGGTGCGTTTGGACTCCTATAAAATAAAATAAAATCCTACAAATCTTTACAAATATGAATTACAAGGCTATAAAATTTAAATTTTTTACTCACAACACAAAAAACGAGACACTAACTTTTCAAATTTTATACAATTTTGTACCACTCCAAACACACTAAATGTCATGATGCTGGAAATGAAATGTGGCAGAGGCACGTATTTCAAACTCGGAGCAATTAGAGAGGGACTTTTTATGGGATGGAAATTGTTTGTGTCACATGTACCATCTGGTGGATCGGGGGATGATTTGTCGTCCAATAAAAGATGACAAAATTGGCATCCATAATTTGAAGTAGTTCAATGTTGCCTTGTTAGGGAAATGGATATGGAGGTTTGCTCAAGAAAGGGACAAGCTATGATTGATGATTTCTTCCAACTACCGGGGTGGATTAAGGAGATTGAAGCTCGAAGCCAATAATTGTTGCTCAAGGCGTTGGACTATGGAAAGGGATTAGGAGGTGCTAGGAGGAGATTAGAAACATTTTATAAGGCAAGATAGTAGTTTGGATAAAATATAAAATTTTGGAGTCAAAATTGGACTTCTGAAGGTAGGTTTTTGAACATGTTTCCTGATTTTTATGATCTAGCAATATATAAGGAAGCTTAAGTAGGATCATATGTAGACCGACATAGGCAAAGTCAGATGGACACGGAATGTTACTCTTTGAAGGAATCTTTGCAATTGGAAATGGAAATATTAGTAGCTCTCTTGCAGAAATTGCAGCAGTTTAATATGGGGGAGGGGAGGATGAGGTGAAATGGACTATTTCTAAGTCGGAAAGCTATGACATGAAACCCCTCTACAAATTCCTTACAGGTATTAGAGGGCCGAATTTGTAACTGGGCAAATTTTGAAAGAATGTGGTGACAGAAAAGTGTCTTTTTTCACCTGGTGCGTTATCTGAGGAAAGATTCTAACCCTTGATAACTTGCAAGTGAGAGAGCACATGTTAAAAATGCAGTTTGTGTAAAGAACAAGGGAAGACCATTGATCATTTATTTATTCAATGTTCTAAGTCCAGAGGGCTGTGGAAGATGCTCTTAAATAGTTTTGGTGTTCAATGGGTTTTTCTAAGGGATAAATGAGTATGCTCAATTCATGGTTGGCGGCCTTCAAGTCAACTAATTTGAAGAAGACCTGGAATGTGGCTCCTCTTTGTTTATTACAGCTAATTTGGAAGGAAAGAAATAGTAGAGTTTTGGAAGGTAGAGAGATGTATTTGTACAGAGTGAAGAATTTACTTTGTCGATTTTGTTTAGCCGGAGGGTGGGAGGTTTGGAAAGCCTGATTTGGACTCATTTTTAATTTTTGTTAAAACCAAAATAGTGAGGGAGTAAAGGCTAGCCTTCTTTTTGTAAGCATTGTCTTGATGGTTTTTGGCAGAATTGATCAGCGAAAGCTCAAGATGGAAGATGAAATTAAAAAGTTGGATGCATTGGATGATGTGGGAAGACTGTCAGAACAGGGGAGGGAGCTAAGGAAAG
Organism: Pouteria glomerata; assembly: GCA_035590655.1. Classification (NCBI taxonomy): domain Eukaryota; kingdom Viridiplantae; phylum Streptophyta; class Magnoliopsida; order Ericales; family Sapotaceae; genus Pouteria; species Pouteria glomerata. Next base: position 26,391,182 of record JAVXUM010000046.1, read on the forward strand.
AAAAGATTGCAGATTTAGCTAATTTATTGAAGATGGAGGAGATAAGTTGGAGACAAAAATCTAGAATTAGATGGCTGAAGGAAGGTGATAGAAACACAAAATTTTTTCATAAGATTGCATCTGCAAATAAAAGGAGGAAGTGGATAGAGAAGTTGGAAATTAATGGGAGAGTTTCTGAGGATCCGGGGGAGATCAAACAGCATATTGTTGCTTTTTACAAGGATTTGTTTAAAGAAGAGGTAAGTTGGAGACCTCAAGTGGATGGGCTGGAGTTTGCTAAGATCAGGAGGGCTGAAGCAGCTTGTTTAGAAGTCTCATTCAGTGAATCAGAGGTTTATCAGGTTTTAAAGGAGATGAGTGGTGACAGAGCACCTGGTCCCGATGGCTGGTCTGTTGCTTTTCTGCAAAGGTGTTGGTCAGTGTTGAAAGTTGATATTATGGAAGTATTTGGGGAGTTTCACGAAAGGGGAAGATTCGGTAGAAGCTTGAATTCCACTTTCATTGTTTTAATTCCAAAGAAGAATAATGCAGTGGAGCTGAAGGAGTATAGGCCTATTAGCTTGGTTGGGGTTATATACAAATTGATCTCAAAAGTGCTTGCTGGCAGATTGAAAAATGTCATGGATGGATTGATTTCAGATTATCAGAATGCTTTTGTTAGGGGGAGGCAGATCTTGGATGGTATTCTTATAGCTAATGAGGTGCTCAATTCAAGAATGAAAAGTAAAAGAACTGGGCTGATTTGTAAATTAGATATTGAAAAGGCATATGACCATGTGAATTGGAATTTCCTCATGTATGTGATGAGAAGAATGGGGTTTGGGGCTAGATGGTGCAGCTGGATTAAGTGGTGCATTTCAACAGTCAAGTATTCAATATTAATCAATGGATCTCCGGCTGGTTTCTTCGGATCTACTCGTGGAATAAGACAAGGTGATCCTCTTTCACCTTTTCTTTTCATTTTGGTGATGGAAACTTTCAGTAGAATGATTGCTAAGGTTGAGAGGGCTGGTTTTTTGGAAGGATTTGCGGCGGATAACAGAAACAGAGGTGTTAAAGTGTCGCATCTTCTATTCGCTGATGATGCTATGGTTTTTTGTGGGGCTGAAGCAATTCAATTAGGGCATTTAAGGTGCACTTTATTGGGGTTTGAAGCAGTGTCTGGGTTGAGAATTAATCTTAGCAAATCTGAGGTTATCCCAGTTGGAAATATTAATGGTGTTGAGAAGTTAATTGCTGTAATGGGTTGTAAGTTAGGTTCATTGCCGTCTGAGTATTTGGGTATGCCTCTTGGATCAAAAATAAAGTCAAAACAGATTTGGGAACCAGTTATTGAAAGATGTAAAGTTAGATTGGCTTCTTGGAAGGCGAACTATCTATCAACGGGTGCTAGGATAACCCTAATCAAGAGTGTATTATCTAGCATGCCCACGTATTTTCTCTCTCTTTTCCCTGCCCCTGTGTCAGTTGTTAAGGAGTTGGAGAGATTACAGAGGGATTTCCTATGGGGTAGGAGTGAAAAAGAATTCAAACACAATCTAGTGGATTGGAGTGTGGTTTGTAAACCCCTGCAAGTGGGAGGAGCTGGGATAAGGAGTTTGCATTTGCATAATGAAGCTTTAATGGGTAAGTGGCTTTGGAGATTTGTAAAGGAAGAGACCAGTCTATGGAAAAGATTGATAATGTCAAAATATGGAATGGAGAAAGGGGGATGGAGAGCGAAAGAGGGTTTATCTTACACTGGAGTAAGTTTATGGAATAGGATTGGGAAGGTCTGGCCAAGGTTTGTTAGATGTATCTCGTGGAAGGTTGGTAGGGGGGATAGAGTTCATTTTTGGCATCATAAATGGCTTCCTGTTGGGTGTTTTGTTGATTTATTCCCTGAGTTGTACGCAATTGCTAAGGATAAGTATGCCTTAGTTTCTGAGTATTGGATGGGGACGGGACATGGTGGAGTTTGGAATGTGCAGTTGAGAAGAAGTTTAAATGATTGGGAAGTGGAAAGTTTTAGGACTTTAATGGAGATTCTCTACTCTTGTTGTTTGAATGATTCAAATGATTTGCTGCTATGGGATTAT
>JAVXUM010000046.1:26411027-26426103 GCA_035590655.1 Pouteria glomerata
TAATGAAAAACATAATTTGATTGATTTCTAGGTGTTTGCTATAAAACCACGTTTTTCGGAGATGAATAATAAAATTTTTTATTTTTATAGAAAAATCCGTTGAAACGATTTTAAAATCTGTCGGAACGGTTTTGAAATCTCTTCAAAAAAATATTGACAATGGGTCTTATTTGATAGTTTAGATGATGATGGTCACGTTAAAAAAAAAAAAATTACAGCTATTCTATTAATCGAACTCGAGTTATGCAATTTTTTTTTAGAGTTGTAATAAATATAAATGTGTAAAAAGTAGTAGAAAATTTTAAAATTTTTCAGAGTTTTTTAAAGTTTTATGGAATCCAAACACCCCCTAAAAAATAATTTCCCAAATTGCACTAAATTTTGAAGCGTGTCAGTTGTTAGAAGCGTGTCACTTTGTTAGGTATCGAGTGTTGGGTGAAAAATTAGAAAAGTTAAAAAAAGTTAATAAAAATTAAAAAATGATGAATAAAGTTGATAGAAGTTAAAAAAAAAAATTAGTAAAAATTAATTTTGTATTTGGTGAAAATTTAAAAAAATTAAAAATAAAAATTGGTAAAAATTATTATTATTATTATTTATAAAAGTTAAAGAGCCAAACGCAGCTTAAATTCCTGGAAAAGCGAGACTTTTTTTTTGTTTTACAGCCATTTCCCCCACATTTTCGGCGATTACGGCTGGAGAGAAATAATTTAGAGAAGTGCGGTTAGTGAGAAACCGCGATCTCATACCGCGATTGTAGAAAAATTTAACGAGAAAAATCGCGTTTTGAAGAAGCGGTTGTAAAGACCCGCTATCTGAGAAAGCGATTCTCTCAATTGTAAAGACCCGCTATCTGAGAAAGCGATTCTCTCAATTGCTTACAAAAAAAAAGTCCGGCTTCTTCTTTATCAGCATCGGAACAAGATTATCTTCTTCCTGGCTATTTATTCGCTTCACAGATGTGGACAGTATTCAAAGCTCTCCACCTAACAAGATTTTCCATAGATCTCGAATCTGGCTTTTGAAACACAATCGATCTCCTCGTCCGTCTATATAAACGAACATCTCACCAGTCCTCGAGGCATCGAAGCAAGCTCTGTCATCTGGTAAGGTTGATTTGAATTCACTTTCTTCTGTTCTCACTCCCTCTCTTCGATTTTGGTATCTAATTCAATTTCTTTCTTTCTTTTTTTGTTTGTTGTTTTTTTAATCTTTTGATCATGGTAGATTTTAAAATATGGATTTTTTCTGGTGGTTCATGTGTTCGGTGGACCAGAATTTAGTTTATCTTGATTTTTCTAGTTTATGCCAGAAATCATTTTTTTTTTCCTTTGTAGTATCTTATTTTTTCTTTAATTGTGTTTGTTGTGTGTGTGTATATATATATATATATTTTTTTTTTGAAGGAAGAATTTGCTGATATACAAATGTTGACCACATCATGCTGTGATTGAGACTGAGGAAGAGCAGAGAGTGCTGAGGAAGAGCAGAGAGTCAACAATTAAAAATGGATGAGAAGTATCTGCGAACTCTTTAAGCGTTAAGAAATCGCGATCTCAATGCGCGATTGTTCCTTCCACAGAACGAACCGGTCGCGGGTATTCTAGAAACTAGAAACGCCTTTTGAGAGCGCGGGTCTTCGATGAACCGCTTTTTCAGAACGCGATTTTTCAAGGATAGAAATTTTTACAATCGCGATTTAAGATCGCAATTTTTCATTAACCGCACTTTCTTAAATTGTTTTTACGCTGCCGCAATCTCCGAAATAATTAAAAAAAGGGCTGTAAAACAAAAAAAAAAGTCAGCAAGAACACTGCTCTGTTTGATTGAATCCTATGCGGGCCGGGCAACCAGTGGCTCTCGGTCGGGTCATGAATGATACAGGGTGACCCAAGTCTGACCCGGGTGATCGGGCCGGGTCGCGCATCGCCAGCTATAAAGATTCAATCTTTGCGATTTGCGATCGTACTCACCGTTACCACTCCCTCCATCGGCGACACTGAGAAGCTTATCGCCCTCAGATTCGAGTAGGTCTCATAATCTCCTGATGAAAATATGATAATCGATAAGTGCTTCGTTGTTCGTTTAGTCTGCTAAACCTTCTGCTCTTTGCTTTTTGTTATTTTTTTTTTTTATTGTATAAACTCATTATCAGAGTTCATGTTATCCCCTAATTCTAATATAGCTCAATTGATGTTGATTATTGTGCCTTTTTTTTGTCGTCTTAGCTACAATTTCTAAAGGAAGTACCAATAAAATGCCGTCTCTTCAAACCGCATTGCCTCCTGAACTTGCCAACAACACGATTAGGGTTAGTATTACATATTTACTTGTTCATTTTAGTGTTCGAGTTTTTCTCCTTTTTTACTCCATAAAGTTTATCAACAATCCAATCCTCTTCTATGCGTCAAATTGGGTGTTCTTCAATTGCTGAGGTCTTTCTTTTTTCTTGTTGGGTCTGGTGTGTAGCTTTACCGTGAATGCCTCCGAAGAGCCAGATACATCGGCAGTCGGGTATATCTTATTCTCCACCTTTCACTACTTTAGCCTTACACATTTTTCTATTGAAATTCTGAACATATATTTTATTTCTTAAGAATTTGGATCCTGGCTTGGTTTCAGAACATGGAAATTAATCAAAAATAAGAAGTGTCAAACTATAGGATGTTGAAGTCATTGATGGACAAACCGTCCCATTTTTTTTGTCTTTGCTTTGAACATGTAATAAAGACAATGCCTTGTAATTGTTAAGTGGCTATGGTAATTTTGTTGGGGTGAATCGATGAATCCTTGTAAATCTTTTTAAGAAGCAAACTGTTTGGGAAGAGGATGAGACTGCTGAATAATTCAAAATTTCTTCGACGCGTCTTTTCTGGCATTTATATTATGATATTTTCACAATTGTGTAAATTATGTTTCTAATATTTGAGTTAATTTTCAAAAGAATATTGTAATTAGCATTGTAAAATTGAAAACGAGTGGATACCTAGTGATGGTTAAATGTAGTGGGAGTACTCCCTGCCCCCTGGTTTATTCACTGGCAATGAATTTCTGCTAGGGCCTGCTTCTTTTTTCCCAGAGGTTGATCCCATGACTTGAACACGCATCACAGTTCTCGGGTGAATGAGAGCTTTTCATTGCACCAGGTTATGACATCTAAGTTTAATCATGGACATCTTAATCTTAACTTAAAAGTAGATGTGACTGAGATAATAGTCTGGTGCACTGGCTAAACTCTGTGGGCCTGTGAAGAAATATTTTCTTATGTCCCTCTTCTGATTGGATTGTTGTTGGTAGTTTAATTTTTGGATCGAATTTGGCCTCATAGTATGTGGCTGGTTTTTGTACTGTTTTGCTCATTCAATGGAGTTGCTTGAGTCCAAAATGATAAATAATGAAAATGCTATTTATGTTTTTCTCCAGCATTAAAATTAAAAAAAAAATCTTCAATTCCCCTTTTTCTAGACTTTTGATGGTGATGGAACAAACCAGATTCTGGAGTAGGTTTTGATGTATGTCTGATTGGCCAGTAATAGGAGGCATGATTTCCCTTCATCTAAATATTTTCTCTTATTATTTTGAGAAGGAATGTGATATTTAACCTTTTGCTTGCATCTATCCTGTTTGCAGCATCACAACACAGAGCTTCTTGTTGATATGGTGAGATCTCAGTTTAAAAACCGCATGCATGAGAAAGATCCAGAAAAGATTCAGAAGTTTAAGGATGAGTGAGTATCATTTGAACTTGTTCTTCACCTATCATTTTATGCATTTCGGCCGTGAGGGTGGCTCAGTGGTTAGAATAGTGGAGACCATGTTGGTATCTTGAATGTGCGTCACTTGTTTTGTATTATCTCATGGTTTTTAATCGTTTATGTTGCTTAGTTTGTTCTTTAAATCAAATTTAGCTGGCAACTTGAGGTCTATCAGCATAACAGAAACACATAAACGTAAAAGGATGCCCTTTTCGTCTGTCAATTGAATGAACAAGGAGGCTTGAGGGTTGATTACTTAATGCAACTGTTCACAACCATGTTAAAATGTGTGCATTCTGGATTTACAGTGCAGCAAGAGGACTCATAAATCACATACTATATGAATCCGAGAAGATGTCTGGTCGTAAATTCAGCAAGAGCTTGTGATAATGCTTGAATGATGAACTACTAAGATTTTTCTGGCCGTTATCCAAAGCAACGGAGTGAGGCTCCAACGCCAAGGGCGTCTTCTTTTGTACTTTCATTTTATGGGTTTTGACTCTATGTTTATGTCTTTCTCAAAGTACTGAACAATAAGCCCTGAAACATTCAACGCTAAATGTTGGAAAGCAGAAGGCCCAAGTTGTTTTCAGTAGGGAAGGGCTGGCATGTTATATTGTAAGATGGTCTGATAAAGTTAATACCGAGTATTCATTAACATTTCTTCTTGTTATGCTTTCCACTAAAAATTGCTTTTAGTTTGCCAAGCATTTTCTATACTCACTAAATTTAACTTGCTAAAATGATGTTTGTGAGTTTTATTCTTGAGAACTGGCTGTACTGTAGTTACCATTTGTAGCTAGCTTATATTGAACTCTTGCAATTGTGTTTGCGTTCATGTTTGAAAATTCAGACTTGGGGTGCGTATGTAATTGCATGGTCTCATTGGCCTGCAAAGCAAATTTACGCATGTTGTCATTGACCTGCATTTGGGATCAAGAGTTTCACACGTTTAAAGCGAATTTACTCAATAGCAGGGCATGCTCACACTAACAGAGTTTCTCGATGGTAGATTGGATCTACCCACTCCCTGCTGTTTTCTGAACAATGATTGATGGATATCCTATCCTTATGTGGCTTTCATTGAACAACATGCTGAATATTTGATATATAAAAGACAGATTCCGAAGTCAAATCATTAGACAAGGGACCTGCAATCCTCATGACACAGGGTGCTGCCAATGTTCCCACTAAATTAAATTCCCTAGTCAACTGCTTGATTCCCGACAGTATCCGAACACTCTGGCGTTGCCTTGCAATTGAGAACTCTGGACCCTACTTATTTTTTCCCTTAGATGTAATGCGAGGTTGTTATGAAAGAATCAGAGCCATTACTTTCAACTTATATATGATCCAACGACCCTCATTCTTGTTTCATTTTGGTTCTTCAAAATGTGTCTTTCTTCTTTGTTTCGGATTGTCCCTTCAACACTAAACCAATACCAACCCGCTTGTTGGCTCCTGGTGAGTGGATTTCCAAGTGGATGTGTCTCAACCACAATCTGTTAGTGTCGAACAAAAGCCTAGCTATGCGCAAAAATTATTGAATTACTGCATGAGGTGGGAACTTAACATAGATATGGGCAGTTCAATAATATTTATTTTCCTCAAATGATTCATTGGTGGAGAATTGTCATATTTGAGCTTTTTCAAGCAGCTTCAGAAAAGACTCTTGTAGATTTGAATGACCTTCCGTGCAGAATAGTTGTGTGCTTTTTGAATCACGTTGAAGTTTAAGATCCCTAAGTTTTTTTTTTTTTTTTTTTTTCCTGAAATGCATCTGGGAAAATTGAGTGCCATTTTAAAGGTTAAAATTTGAGGTGTTATGAAGGTTTTTACCGGGTTAGCCATATCCCCCCCCGGGTTAGCTATATCCCTTGTCGTAGCTTACAATGCATATCTGTGAGTGTATATTCTAAGGACAAGGAGTTGGAAAAAGAAGGAAATTGTTGAAATAAAAGAAGAAAAAAGTAAAGCACTGTTCTAAAGTCCATGGTAGAAAGATGCAATGGACTAAATATTCTCGTTGACCCTCTTTGGTGGTACTGTTAATTTTTTTTATTTTCCTTTTAGCTTCCTAGCCAGCACCTTTTTCCCATATTTTCTTACCGCATGCCTAGTTAATTCTCAACTCATTTGTTTTGATGGATCGCATTTCTGATGTTGTTTATGATTATAGTATGTTTTGATTGCGAAAACAATGCTCCAGACAATTAAAAAGAGAACCAAAATGATGCATACAATCTCTACTCACGTCGAAACTTCCAGTTACATGTAAGTATGCAGCAGTGGCAGTTACATCCCAAAGCAATAAACAAAGCCAATGCACGCTAGCCATCAACATCTTTCTTTTTTGCATGTTATCCCCCCCGGGCATTTCCTCACCAACAATATAAAGCAATATATATATTCGATATAGTCGTACACCAATTCTTATTTAAATTAATTCTGGCTACAACTTCTTCCTAAAGTTGAGGGTCTTGCTTCAGCAGTCTTCGGACTAAATGGCACTTTCCCACCAAGCCGAGGGCTTTGATTCCCTTTGATTTCACTTACACGAGGGCCGTATAACTTATCTGCGAACCATGGACTCTGGTTGCTTGTGAAATCTTTGGTTGGTGTTGCAGTGGAGCTTGTTACCTTTGGACTGCAGACGTGTCTAATCTCACCTCGGCTTCTAGTTATCATTCCATCTAAAATCTCCGTGTCATCCGTAAACGAACCCATGGAACCCATGTCCCCCTCCTGCAAAGAACACACAAGGAATATAGGCAAAAACGAATTATTTCAAAGGGCATTGCATAAAGGGAAAAATAATTAGGCTGATTATAGGAGCTGATGAAATGAAAACTCACGTTCAGAAGGTTGAATGGCAAAGCTGGTGCCTCTTCGTACTCTGCAGCATCCAAATCTTGAAGGTGTGGCCCTTTGAAAAACTTGGGCAATATGTATTGCCTTACCGGCACCAGAAGCATGATCAGTAAAGAGAAGAGGACTCCAGCAATCGGAATCCATGTAATTCCAAAACAGATAAGCAAGTAAGCAGTCTGGAAAATTGTAAAAACTGCAATTGTCTTAAAAGGTACAGTTTCCATAAAAGTGGCATGGTACTCCTCCAGAACTCTGACTGAACAAATAATAATAAATATTTCTGTTAGTTTTCCTGCTTCTCAAGAAGGGAGGAAAAGGACAAAGCAGAGACAGAAAGAAAGAGTGAAAGAAATGGGTTAAGAGTTACCTGTATCTTCTGCTTGGAGATGTGAAGAGCAATAAGATCCTCTCCCAAAACTGGTTTCCTGGTAAGCTTTCGATGGCCATATAGGCAAAATAGCCCCAAAGTACTGAGGTTGGGATCCTTTTAAGGAGAGGCATGGCTGCAACACATCCTCCCACCATCACAGATTGGAGCAAATTACTCATCCGTTGTTCTTTCACCTCAACTGGCAATAAATCATCAATCTCCTTTTCAACATCAAATACCACCTCATCAACTGGTGCATCTGAAGAAGCCAATTGAATTGTTGAGTCCTTCAATTCCTTTAATCCCTGTTCTCATAACAAGTTTGGTCAAGATTGCTGCATCATTGCCGGAACCCCACTTTAAAATGAGAAAACAACTTAAATTAGTGAGCGCAGTGAAAATATGAAGACGTGTTAGATGTCACCTGCTCAATCATGGCATATTAAACAAGCCTAAATCAAATGGATCATTAATTAATTTATGTTTCTGGATTCTATTTATTGTTTTAGTGACAAATGAAATCCTATTTAAAAAAAAAAGGACAAATGAAATCAAGCAAGAGCAGTTCCGTGTTATTTTGAATATATTTATATATATAATTGTGGAATCATCATACTTGAGCTGAAGGTTGCTGGTAAATTAACGGAGTCTGCATCTATAGATAAGCTTCTTGCATGCTTCCGTACACTTGTGCCAAGCTTGCATTCTTACCCATACATCTACGAGCAATTGCTACAAGTCGATTCCTAAGCAGCTGCAAAAGGAAGGCAAACAAAGGACACGAGAATGACCATATCACAGCTGTGTAGGCAGAGACACAACTTTGATGGAATTTTTAATGGGATTTTCTTTAAGAATAAATGGGAGTGGGAATAAGATTAAGATTGCAACATAAAGAAGAAGAACAATGCGGTCTGCTATTGCTATCGTCGATTTGCCGTACCTGATGCTTAAGAGTGGCCAAGCTTTTAGTATGCATCGGAGATTGTGGAATGACACCATTTGATGGAGGAATTCCAATGAGACCACACAATATGACCTGCCAATAACAAATAACAGTTCATATATCTAACTAGTACAGATAAAGGTCAACTAAAATAGGAGATTTTTTCGAGCCATAGATTCGATAATAAAAATATAAAACCTTGCTATACCATGAATCCCAAAAGAAATAAGTCATAGTGGAAAGAAGAGGGTTTTCTCAAATTGAATTCTTTCTGCTGAGCGAGTTGAGATGCCACACTATGGTCAAAATAATAAAGCACCGCAATCATGGTTGCTGGTATAAAAGCTCCAATTATGTAGAGAACAGGCACATTTAGCATATCCTGCCAGTTTCAAGCAGAAAACATTACTCTTTCAGAGAGAGAGAGAGAGAGAGATATGTGTTAGGAAAAATGCTTTTTCGCCAAGAAATAAATTTATGGAAGTGTAGAATGCCGAGCTGGACATGCCTTTACGACTGTCCAATTGTCATATGTGCCTTGTGACCATGGATTTGGGCTGAAAAGGCGCCGCAGGATTCCTTTGGGAACATATCTAGAGGGTACATAAGAAACAGCAGTCCAGGCTAGAACCATCAATGGCACACCATAGCCTGCTATGAAGCCTCGAAGCCATCCTGTAAAGGGTAGATAGATTATATATGTAGTAGTATAACTCATGTTTTCAGGGAAAGGTAGCTTATATTTTCCAAATAATACTTCTGAGGTGATTTTAGAATGACGGCACCCAAAGGAATTCACAGACTCAATTTTATTGGTTGTTTAAGAAGACAGAAGGAGAATCAACAAATCCTACTGGAAATTTAGAAGAAGAATATTTCCTGTGACAATGAGACAGAATGTTTAGTTTCAACTGCTACACAGAAAACAGCAGGCACTGGTAATAATTCCTCGTCTTTTATGGGATATCAAGAGCTTATAAGTACGACACATCTTTTTCCTAAGGTATGCCAACATGCGAGAAACGTACCTGATCCATATCGCCATGTTCTTGCCTTGCGGCTACTTAATGCAGTGAAAAGAAGGCCAACTGACAGAACCAAAGCGAACATCCCATTTGTAAACCTCCACGAAGGTTGAAACTCAGTTAACTTTGGATTTTCTCTTTTCGGTATGCAAAACTCATCAACAAGTCCCTACATCCACCAGTGATTTCCACAAGTACTAGCGGTGTTCTATCAAAAACCATCTCTCTTCAGATAAAATTCGGACCAATAGTTAGATTAAGTAGAAACCAACTTCATCAAATTTCATAATTAAGCCAATAAGACATTTGGGAAGAAAGAAATGATGTTTCCTCTTACTTTAATAGCTTGCTGCATGAAGAGCATTGCAATAAGCAGGCCAAACAACTCCCCCGCAAGACGAGTGAACCTACTGATTATGGAGCAAGCTCCTAGGATAGCCAGAAGGAACAACAAAATTGCAGTCCAAACACATACCCTGCCCATTGAAATGGTCATGCAAGAACTGAATGTTGGAGATTTAATTCTTGCAATAGAAAATAAAAGACAAGCTTCAAAAATGGTGGTGCTAAATTGGAGCACAAATTTTTCAGGTGACATTTCTCTTGTAAACAAGGATGATACCATCCAATCCAAGCTAGAAAGAGCTTTCGTCCCAGTTCTGGTCTATCTTTAGCAAAGTTGAACATGAATGTGTACATGAGTACAGTTGGCTCAGCAACACCAAGAATCAGCAGTGGCTGACCTCCTATGATAGAGTGTATTACTCCACATAATGCAGTAGAAGCTAATGTTTGGACTGCTGTAAGCAACCCATCTGTCAATACAAGGAACAGTTTAATGATCCTCAACACAAGAATTTTCAATAAATTAGAAAAATAATGGAATCCAAACAGAAATGGAAAAGGAATTCAGTTTTTTCACCGTTACCTGTATTTCTCTCCAATTGCTCACCAAATGATATCACTGGAATGGCTGAAGTAAAAAATATATATGTCGTCGGGCCCAAAATCCTGAAATGCAATGATATAGAAACAGAGAATAATGAAGAAAACTATAAACCTTATACTTTGAATCTGAAGATTGTATTAGTTAGATAGCATGACAGAGCAGGAAATATACCTGAAACCTGCCCTAAAACTGCTAGTCCAGTCTTGTTTGTAGCACATTAACCTCCCACGAAGATCATTTTTAATTCCCCCAAAGGGGACAAAATTTTCTTCCATGATTCCTTAGTGCTTTTTTGGAAAAAGGAACCAAGGCACAAAGGATTTCAGCAGAAAAACAGCTCCCACAGTCACTGTGCTACTGTTTTGGCATTGGATTGATTGAAGCTAAAATGCAAGAAAATTTGGCATAGACGTGGGCAAATTAACACCCCAGAAAAAAAAATGGAAATTTTGACTTTTAATTTTCGATTGAATGCAATAACATTCATGGGAATCTAAGGTACCCCAGACGAAGAAAGATTTGTTCCATAGAATTCAATACAATCAGCAGCCGGAGCAGCATCACTTTACAGCAATACCCACAAAGGGAGGGGGGGGGGGATTCGATAGTCAGAAAGAAATAATATTAAAGAAAACTCAACATGAAAAGAGGGTTGGATGATTAAGATGCAAACAAGCTAACCCTTTTGGTTGTTCAGAAGTTTTCTACCCTCAAAACAATGCATGCACACAGAAGGGTCTGAGAAGAAACCTCCAAATTTATAGGCCTGAAAAGTGTTGGAAAGGGGGACTGTAGATTTGATGGTGACTTGGTGAGTGCAATGTGGGTCAAAAGGGAATGAAAAGGAACTTCATCATCACTGCTCGACAGCAAAAAGCAAATGGAAAGCTATATAACATGAACCCATAAAGTTAAAAAAAAATAAGCTGATTGACATATGAATACAAGTCGAGAAAAGAAAGGAAATTTCAAATACAGGCAATGTAGGATATATAACGACTCAAAAAAAAAAAATACGGAGGCAATGTAGAATATATAGCGGCTCAAAAAAAATACGGAGGCAATGTAGAATATAAAACAGTTCAAAAGAATACAGAGAGAGAGAGATGGCTCATTTTCTGGGTATGAACAATTGGGAAAGAAGTGATCACCGGGTGCTCTCGGGGCATGAGAGAAAGAGAGAGAGAAAGCCAGTCCATGTCAAGCTGGCTTGGAAGGAAGCAACCAAGTAGCTTCTCTGATCCATACATACAGTATTTTTTTCCTGTCATGATTTGATCTTTCTTGCAAATATTTTTTTTCACCAAATAATGGAACATTTTTTTTTTTAATCTTTGACAAGTCTGAAGTAAGAAACATACTGTGGAATCTTTGTCATTAAGGCGCAAATTATGAAGCAATGTTTCATCAGCTTATGCAGTTAAACAATTTTTTGGTACCTAAATACCATGAACTGATCTTTATAAATTAAAATGTCATGGATTCAAATGCCTCCGCTCTGGGCACAACACCACAAAGGATAAAAAAATATATGTATCTATCTAGACATGAATTATAAAAAATAATATTGAATACCTATCATGTTTAGTTTAAAGAATAATATCGCATACCTAATTGTGTAGTTAAAGAATAATATCTCAAAGTGATTGATAAAATTAGTATTTTGATTGATAAAATTAATAACATCTAGTAAGTCCCAGTCAAATCAGTCACCTTGCGGCACTAAGCAACTAAGGGGGGATGGACTATGGGCCCCTCACAACACAAGGGGAAGGGAAGAGGGAGAGCAGGGGATCTAGTTCCCTTCAAGCAATAGGTAGGGATGGTGCTCTCTCTATGGACTAAGCTTTGGGTCTGTCTTGATAGTTTTTAGGCATGTGTCGAACTATTTAAAATTAATTAAAGAAATATTTTTTTATTCAAAAAAAAAAAAAAAAAGAAAGTTAAAAAATATTTTTATAGCTGACACCATCCCACATTCATAAACAATTAGCAAGATAAATGGGCGAGAGTGGCTTAAAGCTAGATGGCTGAAATCTTGACTGTCTAGGTTTGGTCCTATTTTTTTTGTCCACCTCTTTTATTCTCATTTGGTCATAATTTCTTAAAATGGCATCACTTTTGCAAATTTTACCTTGTATAGAGAAACAAAAAGAATCTAAGACTTAATTTTAGTAAATAATAATAATAATTTTTGTAATTGATTACTAAACAGTTAGTTTTTTTATGTTTGGGAAAAGAGGCTTATAATTTATTATTTTTTTTTGTAAATTTAATATATTTATTTTTATGATTTGAAAAAATAAAATCTAAAACTACGAAAGGAAAATTTTTAATTATTTAAAAAAAAAATAAAAAGCTGAAATATATTAATCTATAAACTCAATTTGTTGATATATGATGATCTTCCATTATAGAAGAAAGAGAATTTACCGTGAATCCCGCAGTCACATTTCCAAGAATTAGAAATAAGAAAATGAAGAAAAAAAAATATACATAAAGATATAGCCAATCGAGGAATGTTAGTCTATTTTTCAAATTGCATTTATATATTAGTAGGTTAGCTCAACTGATAAGATCTTGGATTTGCTCCCCAGTGATCACTAGTTCGAGTCTCCTTAAGGCCATTGAAGGTTTATCCGGTCGTTAATTTCAAGGTTCCCAAAAATTAATCGAGGTGCTCGCAAGCTGACCCAGACACTTTGAATTATACATTAGTTTCATATCATGTTTGTTTTATGTGAGTGTGATGAGACTTATTTTTGGGTAGCTTATCTTCGTCACAGCATATAGAATCCACGAATCAATCGATGCACGCGATTGCGCCGGATTGACCCGTGCAGCCCAATATCAAAAGATTAATTGAAATGCTATCTATTTCCCCTCATCTCTGGAAAGAAGGCCAATCAGACCAGAGAGAATGAAGAAATTTTTATTTATTTTCACTGTTAAAAGACTCTAAAAAATTAAGGAAAATTTTTTCGTAAAAAAGTATTTATCAAAATACTACTATGAAAATTTAATATCATAACACGCTCTCAGTTAATGAAATTATTGTGATTTGTTTTTTTTTTTTTTGGTGGCCTAGTAACTGTTCCTAAGTCGGATTAGATTTCGTGGCTGAATCATAAATATGGGTGAAATACATCCACTCCCATATATGTATTTTATATAAAGGCCGAAATTTAAAAAAAATGATAATTATGAGCTTAATCATGTGAGATCTTTTAAATTTATAAGTTTCGTGTTTACCTTTTCATTGAAACTCTAACACTCATGTTTGTAAACTAAGTTTTCTCTAGTGTCATAGTGATTAGCATCGATTTGATTATTGGAGTAAAAAAAAATGGCTATTTCTTCGTAAGCTAGAAATTTATTATCATATACATTAAACCACGAGTATTTCCTTAAAATACAAATTTATGTAAATGAATGGAAGTAGACAATAAGACGCATGCCTATTTAGGGTTCTAGGGGCTGCAGTAAAGGAATTTACTGCAGGGGCTACAGTGAAGAGATTAACGGCCATAATTTATCTACTCTTTAATTACTTGTAACTCTTAAGATTCTGCATTTATTGCGTACTAATCAATTTTTTTGAAATTTTATTTTTATTTAAAAATAATTTTAATTAAATTAAATTACAACATTTGGATTAAGTGTAAATAAATCATGGCTGTTGATTTCTTTACTGCAGCCTTTGCAGTGAATCCCTTCATTACAGTCCGTGAAACCGCCTACTTAACTTATTTGGTAAAGTTTTCAATAGCCCGTACGTAGATCAATGAATCAATTGGGAATCTCATCTTTTATGAATCATCGTGATCTGGTCTTCTCAAGTTAGGCACTAAGATGTATGGGAAGCAAAAACAAAATGGGCCGCCTTCTCTCTTTTTAAAATTTTTGGATTTGTCTTTCAAAGGCAATGCTAGTGTTCTATGGACGGTTGCAATCTAAATGATTTTGTCTGGCACCAAAACTTCATTTCTACTCCTTTGCTTATGAAAGGAATTATTAAGGAACAAAAGACAAAGCACATGGCCACAGAATTGGGCTCTCTCAATCTCTGTCTTTGTCAATAAATCTCAATTCTCGACCATTGACCTTTCAGTGGTAGGGCTACCCTATTTGATGATATCATCTCTTGGTTTTAACTTGTGGCCAATTTTCATTTCCCTTCCGCAAGGCTTTAAATCTCAATTATCTTTCAATTGGCCTAAAAGTGGAGAGATGACCCACAAGATGAATTTTAGGGAGTGTCTCATGTCCCTGACCTGACCACCATGCTTTGTTTGGTTGCCCATATATATGTATATATAACGTCTATATGCTTTCGTTTAGGGTCCACCTGCATAGAGCTACGACTCTGTATGGATTCACTTGGTCTCTCCCAAATTCCCTACATAGAGATTCTTGTCCCATATTATATAACTGGGCAAGGGTAATTTCACTGTAGTTCCTAACAAAAAGTTAAAACATTACAAAAAATAAATAAATATTAAATGTTAATCATTCATGCGAAAGTACAAGCCCAAAGTAAAGTAGCTGCAGAGTTAAAATGTCTAATTGATCCCATATAACGTATGGCCGTGGCATTTTGCACACCCCCTGGTTCCCATTCAGCTCATTTCTTCTGGCTGCTTCCATTAATTTTTCCATTTGGGTTTTCTGCCATTTCACTTCAAATACTGTGAAATCAATGCTCCGTTTGGGGGCAATAAAAAACTCTAAAAAACGGTGAAAAATTCTGAAAAACCTTAATGGTGTGTTTGTTAGCGGTACAGAAAGGCTGGACTGGATTGATAGTCAGTGAGACCTACACATATACAGTATGGCCATGTTTGTTCATGGGATGAAAATAGGGATGGCAATCGGTACCCATGGTTACGGTATAGGCATATCCATAACCATACCCGAAAACCAAAACCGATAACCATATCCGAACCAAAACCGGCCGGGTATCTATATGATTAACCGATACCCGACCCGATGGTTATCCAAACCCGATCGGGTACCCGTTACCCGTTTTATTCTTTAAATATATCTATAGTTTTTCTAATATATAAGGAATTATTTTTTCAACAAAAAAATCAAAATTAAAAACAACCACAAATGTCAATAAAAATATCCATACATAAGAAAACTCATAATCCATAAAAC
>JAVXUM010000046.1:26452252-26462443 GCA_035590655.1 Pouteria glomerata
GTTTGGAAGAAAAAAGTTTGACAAAAAATATAAATAATTTGATATAATGATAATATGGGTTAAAATTTAATTTAAAAAAATATAAAAAAATAATTAAATTTTAATAAAATTTAATAAGTTTCGGTAGACGAAACAGTACGTCCGTTTTATAGGATTCCGACGCTATATGAAGCGAGCCCCTGCTTTTCTTCTTCCGAAACTGGCACGGTGATGGTGGACGACAGCTCTTTCGAGATCTGCGCACTCTCAGTGAGTCACTTTCTTTCTCTCACCTGATCCTCCATCCACTTGTTTCTTAAAAACCCTAGCTCTGCTCATATGTGTGTGTATGTGCACTTGTATCTGTAGATCTGACCCGTGCGTGCTCACGGGTTGCGTCTTGTTCAGCTGGTTGCGGTGTGGCGATCTTCAACGTGTTGGTTGTTTTTCTATTGTGAATATTTGTAGTTTTGTCTCGGAGTCTCCTCTGTTCCTCGTTTGTGTTGATACCTTACTCTTTTCGCTTTGCTTCCGATCTGTTCTTCAAGAGATGGGTTCATTCATTATTCATTTTCGGTACCTTTCTTTGTTTTCATCAGATTAGTTGGATTCTATCCCTGTGAAACCTATTCGTTTTTATACATATTTTTAACCCTTCCTCAACATTTTCGAAAATACAGGTAGATTGGATGGCTATTTTATGTTTTAGTTTTTCCTATCTCTTGGAAATGAGATTGGATCTTCGTCCTCCTTGGATTGCCAGTTTAATATATATTGAGATTTGGTTTTGGGTTTGTGAATAGCTTCAAAATGTGATAAAAAGTTTAGATCTGCATGGTTGTTTCCCTTTAGGAGTTCCTTAGGTTTTGTTGCCAGATTTTTTTTTGTGCGGTTGGGTCATGGCTGGATATTATTTTACTTAAATCCTTGTGCTGGCCTTAATCTTTTGGTCCATGGCTGTATCTTAAGCTTCATGGCCAGAGGTGGTTACATTGTTCCGGGCTGATTTTGCGGAAAAGTTGTTTGTTTCCTATGTATTTGGGGTATCTTGGGCTGTATTTTATACTTTTCATTTGAATATTTGTTTTGTGAACCTGGTCTGAGACCTACACCAGCATTGGCTGACTAACAGTGTAATTACATGTAGTGTGGTCGAAATTTGGCCAGCTTGTGTTTTATGATGCTTTCTTTAAATTGAACCATATTTTTTAAGAAATGAGAAATTTTATATGGATATCTGACACCATACCTGGAGAAGCAGCGTGGCTTTACATAGAATTTAATGGTATTATGATAGTATTTGGTTGATTGACTGAATATTTACTTGGAAAAAATATTTGGCCCACATAAAATAGTTGAGATAGGCTTCTATATATTGGTTGGTTTTAGCTTATCTTTATTTCATATTAATTTCTAGAGTAATGTAGTAGATGTTTTAGTCAACTATTGCTTCTTGGTCTTTGCATCTTTTTCCTTTTGATTTTTATTTTCAGTTCAGTTTATAGATATACTTCTGGCAGTGTAGTTACTTAAAGTTGAATTTTACTTAATTTCCTAAGCATCGATGGATCATCAGATACAAAGATGGGGCTGTCCTTCACCAAACTTTTCAGTCGCTTGTTTGCAAAAAAGGAAATGCGCATTCTAATGGTTGGTCTTGATGCTGCTGGTAAAACAACAATTTTGTACAAGCTAAAGTTGGGTGAAATTGTGACCACTATTCCTACCATAGGTATGGTTTTTTCATGTGAAATGGTGTTTAAGTTAAAATTTTTTTTCTCTTAATCAATCCAAACAAGTTCATAAAAATTTACCTTGTGTCAAATTCTTGATCTCGTGAATAGAAGAAGGACATTATTGGAGGTTATTGCTAAAAGGATGAATTTTCAATGATAATGATGTCCTTATGACTTTATTGTTGCAGTGTATACTGGTGTATGAGTTTAGCTGCAATGTTTTTGGTGCACTAAGAATCTATGACATTTTTTTGTTGGCTTATTTTTATTTATTTATTTTTTTGGGGGGGGGGGGTGTTGGCCATCATGGTGCTTGGAAATTTAATACACTAATAAAAAAGGAACTCAAGCAACTGTTCTTGCTACTTTGTGAGCATTTTAAGTTTGCAATGCAGCAAAATGTTGTCACCATCATGATTGGAACATGCACCCATTGAAAATAAATAAATAAAATTTTTAGCATTGTGATTGATTGTATGATTAACTCAAAATCACATTTGGCAGGATTCGATGTGGAGACTATTGAGTACAAGAACATCAGCTTTACTGTATGGGATGTTGGGGGTCAGGATAAGGCGAGAGCTATTTTCCTTCTATTAGGGTTACTCCTCCTTTAGGTTGTGTTTTTGCACATAGTTACCAGAAATCACTATTATCCTTGCGAACCACGTTTTGGTACACACGTTCCGAATGTGGTATGTAGCATTCCAATTCACTAAATTTAACGATCCAAAAAGATTGTATTCATGTTATATTTTCATTAGAAAAGACATTTGAAATAATGAATTGATGACAAAATTTGTAGCTAACTTTTTTTTGGAACTTTGTTCATTGACCTTATTGCCCTTCATGGGTGATTAAAATCACACGCAAAGAGGGTTAATATGGTCATTTTAAACCAAAAGAATTTAGTGGGCTCTTTCTTTTTTTTTTTTGTGTTTTTTTTTTTTAACCAAATGCTCCAAGAGCTGGCCTTTTTAGCCATGGTTCTCAAACACAGCCTCAATTGACCCCCAAACTGCATGAGGCTGGGCTGTCTTCGTTGCAGCCTACAATTTTTTTTCTCTTTTTTTGGCATTTTTTAACATGCACTTGCTTTTTGCTTTTGTATACTCTTTCAGCATAATAGGCCTAATGATTTAGGGGATATGCTAATGTTTTCTTTCTATAGGTTACTTTTTCCTTGCCTAGATCTTTCAAAATTCTACAGTTCATAGCAGATGAGACATGCGCCTCATAGGCTTAGGGAAAGAGGTGCACTGTATTAATTTGACCAGGGAGCTTGTAAGCTTTCTTATGCTTGCCCTTATGGACAGAGTAAGGGTCAGGCAGTGATATGGATGTGCTTATGGACGGTCTAGTGCTGATTAAATATTTTTATCAGTACTTAACATTTTCATAAGCTATATTAACTTAAGCTACCTTGTCTTTCAGTCTTCCCTCCACTTTATTGGGTAAGGCTATACACTTTGTGGCTTACATTTTTATTCTTGAGCACGTGCACTATTCTTTTTCTCATATTGCAGTATAGGGTGATCTTGAGGCAGAATGAATAGGTAGACTAATTCAATTGAAAATACTGATATTCACATTCAGCAGTTTACTTTTTTCCTACCCTGATTACCTGCGTATGAGTTTATCATGCCTTGGGTTGAATATTTGAATTGGTAATAAGTGTTCTCTGTGCTGACAGAAAAGAGGAACACTCCTTGACTAACGAACGAGGGAGGGGCAAACTATTTGATGAATCATGAATATGCTTTGGACGGTTGTGTGCTGATTTTGATTAAACATAATCATAAGCTTTTCTATTAACCTAAGATGCCATGTCTTTCTGTCTTCTCTCTCCTTCACGAGGCAAGGCTATCCACATTGTGGTTTATATGGGATTTGTTGATGTGTCCACTTGTTTTCATACAATCATGCTGCATTATGATGATACAGAATGAGTAGGTGGATTGATTAAATGGAAACATATGTTTTCTTTTGTTTGGTCTCTTTTCCACCTTGCCTACCTCCTTTCCTTTTGTAGCTTATATGGGGCATATGCATTCTTTTTTTACAAGAGGTTCATTGTTTGGCAAATGAAACTGCAAGGTTTAGCATGTGCCAACGCATAATGAAAGGCACAGGGTGAAATCACTGAAATGTATTTCTCATGGATGGTCTAGTGCTGATTAAATGTCTCCTTCAACACTTAACATAGTATCAAGGTAGATTAACTCAATCTTCCCTCAAATTCACAAGGAAAGGCTATCCATGTCTTAGATTACGTTGTGTTTTCGCGGCTTTCAGCATGCGTTCACTTGTTTCCATCTGGTCATGCAGCATGATTGGTTCATAATGAGCAGCAGACTGATTTCATGCAAAACTTTTGATAGGTTTGCTCCTGCTTATCTTCCAATTTTCACTCTTATAAAAAAAAAAAAAAAATAGTAATAAATAAATAAAAATAAATAATAAATAAATAAATAAAAATAAAAATTTCACACTAGTAGCAAATGAGGCATAAATGTTCGCTTTGGATACGAAAAAGATGTTCACTATTTGATTCACTAACTTACAAAGTTTAGTGTGTGAGCGCACATTGGAAAAGTACCAAAGCATTCGATGCATATGCTTATTGACGGTCTAGTGCTGATTACATATCTCTTCCTCAGCACCTAGCAAAGTCATAAGCTTGATTAACTTAAGCCACCTTGTCTTTCAGTTTTTCCTCACTTTCATGTGGCAAGGCTAACCATGCTGTGGCTTACATTTTTGGTATATTTTCAAAATTTGTGCACTTATTTTCATAGATCACACGATGTATTGTGGTAAAAGTGATTAGACGGACTGATCTAATGGAAAATACTGATGCTTGCAGTGAACGTAAATGGTCTGGTACACATAAAAAGGGTGCGAGTTTGGGACTGATTTCATTCTAGATGCACTTGTTTTGTGCTAAATTTTCACTCTTATCGAAAAAAATAAAAATAAAAATTTCACACTAGTTGCAAATGAGGCATAAATGTTCTCTTTGCATGCAAGAAAGAGGTTTACTACTTGATTTACTTACTTACAAAGTTTAGTGTGTGAGCACAGATTGGAAAAGTACTAAGCATTAGATGTATATGCTTATTGACGGTCTAGTGCTGATTATATCTCTCTTCCTCAGCACTTAGCATGATCATTAGCTTGATTAACTTAAGCCACCTTGTCTTTCAGTCTTCCCTCACTTTCATGTGACAGTGGCAAGGCTATCCCCGCCGTGGCTTATATTTTTAGTATTGTTTCAAAATGTGTGCTTATTTTCATAGATCATGCGAACTATTGTGGTCAAAGTGATTAGACAGACTGATTAATGGAAGATACTGATGTTTACAACGAACATCCATGGTCTAGCATACACATAATAAGGTGCGAGTGTGGGGCTGATTTCATAATAGACACTTGTTTTGTGCATTTTCACTCTTATTAAAAATAAAATAAAATAAAATAGAAAATTTCACACTTGTAGCAAACGAGGCATAAATGTTCTCTTTGGATACGAGAAAGAGGTTCACTACTTGATTTACTAAGTTACAAAGTTTAGTGTGTGAGCACACATTGGAAAAGTACCAAGCATTAGATGTATATGCTTATTGACGGTCTAGTGCTGATTACATCTCTTTTCCTCGGCACTTAACATAATCATAAGCTTAGCTTAAGCCACCTTTTCTTTCAGTCTTCCCTCACCTTCATGTGGCTAGGCTATCCATGTTGTGGCTTATATTTTTGGTATTTTTTCAACATGTGTGCACTTATTTTCATAGATCATGCAGTGTATTGTGGTCAAAGTGATTAGACAGACTGATTTAATGGAAAATACTGCAAAGAACATTCATGGTCTAGTCTACACGTAAAAAGGCGCAAGTGTGGGACTGATTTCATTCTAGACACTTGTTTTGTGCTAAATCTGCTTAGTTTTTTGAAGACTGACAACTATATCTTTGTTGCTCATCTTTTTCTGGGTTCTAGATTCGGCCTTTGTGGAGGCCCTACTTTCAAAACACACAAGGGCTTATATTTGTGGTTGACAGCAATGACCCAGACCGTGTAGTTGAGGCTAGAGATGAGCTTCACAGAATGTTGAATGAGGTAGACAACCTTTATTTATGTTAATATTATTATATTTTAAATGGGAAGAATTGGAAACTTTTCCAGTTTGTAGAATCTTTAATATGAGTGAAAATTGCATTTACAGAAAATTGCCATTTTGCTGATACTGCAATCTCAATTTATTATTATTTTTATTTTCTTTTGGCAGGATGAATTAAGGGATGCTGTCTTGCTCGTATTTGCAAACAAGCAAGATCTTCCAAATGCGATGAATGCTGCTGAAATCACCGATAAGCTTGGCCTCCATTCTCTCCGGCAGCGTCATTGGTAATTTAGGAGATATCTTCTTCCCCCTTCTTCGGGTGCCCTCTCTTCTCCATCTAATGAATGGTCTTATGGCATGTTAATTGTAGGTATATTCAAAGCACATGCGCCACATCTGGAGAAGGCCTATACGAGGGTCTGGACTGGCTTTCCAACAACATTGCCAACAAGGTTAGCTACATCTTTTCTTTTGATTTAATTTATGAAAATAAAATCATTTTCTGTTTTATGCGGTCTCAGTTTTTTTACTCCAGTAATAGGTACAGATTGGACTTATTTACCAAAGTAGGAGTAAAAAGTGCTGATACTATTAACACTTTCATTAATGAAGGCGTTTAGTAGTATCGGCTCTCTCTGCCTGGACATAATTTGCTTCATTCAACCTGGAAGGTGTGACTATAAAGTGTTGTTTCTAGTCACACCTTCCAGTGAAAGTGTTGATCTGAATATAAAAATTGAAGAATGGAGCATCACATGTTGTATCAACTGCTAGTTCACTTGAGTTGGGAGTGTTGCGAGTCAGAACTTGAATCCCATCTTGGGTAATGAGAGAGCAGTCAAGCATTACTTTTTCCAAGAGGGTACAATTAGACTAAAGGCAGACAAGCAATCTATCTGTAAACAATTCATTCCCTGATATGTTGATTTTTCTGAGACCCCGTAATTTAGCTGACAACACTTCAATCGTATATCTCTTGCCATGGCATCAAATTGGCTATTTCGACCAGTTCAGCGTTGTGAAAGTTCCCAACATCCACACAATTCAAAAACTCTAAGACACTTCATCTCTGATAGCTTCAAACTCTCCAGTGGATGTTATTTGTTTCTCACGGACAGAGCTCTGGTTTGGTACTAGCAATTGTAATAGCGAATGCAGGAGGAAGAATGTGTTGAAGGGGTTATTATGTTCGACCAGAAAGCATTGATACTATTAAAGTTTTTGAAAGGAAGCATTATAGTATCAATGCTTTCAAGGTGAACGTGTCAACCTGAACATCGCAATTGGGTTAATGGGGGCAAATTCTCTTTTTTTTTGATAGGTGATGGGGGCAAACTCTATTTAGGCACAAAACGTCAGAACCTGGACCTATTTCAATATTTACTAGTTTAAATAAGGGTAAAAACTGTCCCTCTTTTTTGATTTGTTTCTTTATCAATTTCAGGCTTAGTGGGCGTCCATGTGGGTTGGATTTATACGTATTTGTATGGCTGCAATCTGGCAGGGGCATAGGTGTCCATGGATACAACTCTTATTATTTCGTTTGTGTCATAGATTGTAATTTTTGTGGGAAGAAACAAGATGATTTTTACTTTACTGATTGTTATCTACATTTTACCTTTTCAAGTCTCTTTTAATAATAGATATTAACAGTTTTTGAGATTGTCAAATCTCGTCCAGTGCATTGCAAATTTGCAGTTGCATTTTAATCTTTGTTCTTGGTTTTTAGTTCTAATAAACATTCGCTCAATGGACAACCTACATGAGTTGGGTGTAGGTTTGTACAATGACGTGTCAACAAAAAATTGCTGAAACCAAGGTATATAGGTAGCTTTTTCAAGAAGTTTTGTATCATTGCAAACTTGGGGGTTGTTTGGAGTTCTAGAAAGTATTGGAAAATATTGAAAAATTTTGAAAAATTCTTAAAATTTCTAAAATTCTTTATTATTTTCTACACATTATGCCTATTATAACTTTAGAAAAAATTACATAACTCGAGTTCGATTAATAGAATAATTGTAATTTTTTTTTAATGTGACCATTTTTATCTAAACCATCAAACAAGACTCATTGTTAATATTTTTTTAAAAAAATTTGAAAATCGTTCCGATGAATTTCTCTGCAAAAGTCAATATTCTTCACTATTTATCTTTGAAAAATATGATTTGTTACCAAACACCTCCTTAATCAGAGCAATTTAGTTGACCCACTTTACAAAGGCTGTGTTTGGAGTGATAAAAAGTGAGAAAATGAGATAAATTATAAATTTGTAATTTGTGTAATAAAATAAGTTTTAAACTTTTTAAATTTTTATTTTTATTTTTTAGAATCTCAAATAGTGGCAAAATAAAAAGCTGAGGAACATTAGGCTCTGCAGTACCTTGGCCAGTTGGTAAGATGATGCCAAGTTATAATCAAGAGTAGTTTTTCGCTTGCATAATGGTCTTTCAAATTTCTTATGTTGAGATAAATGAAACAAATTGGTAGAAAGAAGCGGGAGACAAGCAAGACATCTATGGGCCTTTTTGAGCTTCAAAATTTTAGAATTGCAATTTTTTAGCATTTGGATTGTCAATTAACTTTTGAAGTTTCGTGGGTATTAATATTTAGTTTGTCAAAAAAATTATTAAAAGTTAGTATAAAAGTAATATGTGATAGAATTTAATTAGAGAAAATTAAAAACTCTTGGAGATTTTGAGAGCTCCAAAACAATTGTCATATTATCGTGCAAAAAAAATTCAAAATTTATCTGAATGGATTGTAAATGACTTGTTCAAACAAATTTTGTCAAATCACAATACATAATTTGAATTTTGAGAAATGCATTATTATTTAACACTAGTTTTTGCTTGTGTTAATGGTATGTAAAGATAAAATTTCAATTGGTTGATTAATATATAAATGTCAAATCAATGAGCAGATTTGTTATATAGATTATTTGGAATTACATAGTTGCTAGTTTTATTATACTTTTTCCAATGGTAGATATTTTTTTTTTTTCTGAAATTGATAAAGTTTAAAAATTTTTTAAAATTTTTTAGAGTTTTTTTTTTTTTTTTTAACTTGAAAGAGGGCCATATGCAACATTTACACTTTGCGTAGCCCTTACTGAGTAAAAGCTATTACCCTCCTCCAAAAAATACAAACAAATAAATAAAGCAATGAGAAGAATAAGAATTTGATTGTGTTCTTAACATGGATAAATCTGGGTAATAGTTTAATTAGTAAAATCTTAATTTTATTTTTTGGTAATTTTGAGTTTAATTGGTAAAATTTTAAATTTATTATCTATTAATCATTGTTACTAGAAATTTACTTAATTGTTAATTTTATAATCTTAAATTAATTAAGATTTGCATAAATACCGAGATATTCAAAAGAGAGAGAAAAGACGAAGCGTACCTAATGCGGACAAATTTAAGGGGTGCTTGACACAATAAATTTTATTGAAAAATTTTAAAAATTTTTAAAAATTTATCTCATTGCACGAGTTACGAATTTATAAATTTTTTTATTTTATCTTGCTTTTTATCATATCAAATACTCTTTAAGTTATTGAATTCTTAACTTCCAAAAAAAAAAAAACAAAAAAACAGCTGTTGGATTCTAGTCTCTGGCACCTAACACTTAGGCTTGGTTGGGAAAATAAAAAGATTAATTTTTTTTTATAATTGAATAATAGTTAATTACTAAAAAAAATTAATTTTTTTATGCTTAAGAAAGAAAAAATTAACTTTTTAATAGTGAATTTTGTAATTTTTTTTGTTAATTTGATATTTTTATTTTTAAAAAAATTAAAATATAAAAAAATAAATTTAATTATTTTTTAAAAAATTAAATATCTAATGACTGGTAACTACTGTTTGCCAAAAAGGGTTGTCGCCATGCCTATTTGCTCATTTGTCACCATGCCTGCGTACCCATAAATTTTTATTTTTATTTTTTTTTTTTTTTGGGCGACCTATTTACCCATAGATTTTGATAATTGTTATTTTTAAAAATAATTGATTTTGGGCATTTATGAATTTTGATGAAAAAGAGGGAACAAATGTCAACTGCCCGCGTCAAATCAACCAACGGCTTGCATCGGTTTCGACCAGGGTTTTTACTTTGCAAGGGTCGATATATATTATATATATATTCCACCGACTATTTAGACCCGAAAACCGCAAGGTCCACGGCAAGCTGCTGCAAAGAGGATATATATATATATGTATATATGTATATACGCGTTCGTTCGATTAGCTATGTTGGTGGCTTCACAATTCCAGCATCTAATTTGTATTATTTTTGCGTGCAGTGATCCTTTGATTCTCTATGTTTTCCTCTTAGGTGTTGATAGATTCTCTTATA
>JAVXUM010000046.1:26472216-26484270 GCA_035590655.1 Pouteria glomerata
TGTAATTACTTTTTTTTTTTTTACCTAAATTTGGAGAGATGTTTCATGTCTCCTATTAATATCCCATACTTATGTTATAAAAAAAAATTGGAATTATTGATTAATCTTAGTAAAATTTGAGCCTTGACCCAACTTTCTTGTTTTGTATCTCTTTGGCTTCTTTCCATTCAGTGGTAAACTTTCTTCAACACTATATCTTTGGTGGAATTAATAGGGCGGTGAGTTAATCTTCTCTCCTTTCTTTGCATCATTCCCATATTATCTGTCGTCCTCCAGCTACTTGCCAGCAAATATAAACCGTTGCTGGTTCCGTAGTATACCCTCTTTGTCCTGGATCTTCGCCTTCACATTATCTATTGTGTCCGAAGATTCCACCTCTAGGGTTATGGTCTTGCCCGTTAAGGTTTTCACGAAGATCTGCATCTTTACAGGTCGATAGAGACAGAAACGGAGGGATTAGAGTTTTAGGAGTTTCAACAATAAGGACAATTGCATACTTTTCTTTTTTTTATGTTCCCTTTACAAATATACCCGCATAAGCATAAGCATAAGCATCAGCATAAGCATAACCAAGTAACGATCATAGACATTGCAACTAACGCTGGCAAATAAATTTAAACCAGTTTAAGCAACTAACGCTAACAAATTTAAACTTTATTTTAATTTAAGCAAATAAAATAACATTCATAAGGACTTGCATACTCTTGTTATGTCTTTGCAGCTTTTATAATGATTTGCTACCGTGATTTTTAACTCAATATTCTTTTCCTTTTGAATTGTCCAGCAGCATCATCACCTAATTGATAGAAATAGAAATTTGTATAGATCCTTTGGATGCCCTAAATTAGGGTATGCGAAATAGTCCATGAATTTAAAATTTGAAAATAAAATAAATATTCAATTCTTGAATTAATGTACTTTTTTTTTTAATCTAAACAGAACCCAAACCAACTTAATCTTAAAAGCATAATGTTATTTATGAAATCAAATTGAACTTATTAGAATAAAATTAATTCAATTTTATTAAAAGGTCGACTTGAAGAATCAATTTTATCCTAACTCTAAAAAACTAAGTTAAATTGACTCAATTAAAATAAAGTTGGTTCATTTATGTAAGAGAATCAATTTGATTCTAAATCTTAAAATCAAACCTCGTAAACATACTGATAAATTTTCATCCAAATCCAATGCCATGACCCATGCAAGTAGAAGTGTTGAAACCAAATTCCGTGATTCACTGCGCCTATAATTGAAGAAGATTTATTCAACGCTTATCTATTTTGTACTGATTACCTATTTTGTACTGATGATTACAGATAGTTACTGATACATTTCTTCTAAAATCATTACAACTGTAAAATGTTATATTTTGTTTGAAAATCAATTATATTCACCCAAGCCGTGAATTTTACAAGATAACGAAACAGTAGCCGTAACTTTACTGATTGAAGAAAGCTAGACAGTCCCTGAGATGCAACCTAACTAAAAAAGACGAGATGTCCAAATTACAGTCACAATGGCAATCTTTTCCCATGACTCAAAATGAAAGGGCATACAAATCCAAATGACATCACAAAGAACTTTTATAAATAGAAAATCCAATGGATTCTGAATTACAAATACAAATAATTAATAAAACAACTAATATTTCTCTCAAAGAGAAAAAAAAATGAATTCCCCTCTTTTCCTTTGTTACAAATA
This sequence comes from Pouteria glomerata, assembly GCA_035590655.1. Lineage (NCBI taxonomy): Eukaryota > Viridiplantae > Streptophyta > Magnoliopsida > Ericales > Sapotaceae > Pouteria > Pouteria glomerata. Next base: position 26,473,918 of record JAVXUM010000046.1, read on the forward strand.
TGACTTAGAAACTGAACTGCACAATGAAGCCCCCGTCAGCAATGTTGCTCGAAGTACATATTACATTCAGGGAAGGTGTTCAGAAAACTGGCGATGATTTGCGGTGGCAATGACTGTCCCTGCACGAGAACTTGGTTGTATCTCTTTATCAGAGAGATTACAACGCTCTCAAGATCAACCTCCTCCATCCCACCTAATGATCACACCATGGCAACAGTAGAAATCAAAGCTTCAGCAAGAAAGTTGTCAATAAGAAAATCACTGTATATTAATTGTGCATGAGCAGAGTTACAAAGATAGTTGACCTTTGCATGGGTCAAATGAGTCATCAGGAAAATACAAAATAAATCGGATTTGAGCGAGATGATATTTTTTGTAAAAAAAAAAAATCCAGAAGCAATATGGTTCCATGAAAAGCACCCAAATGAAATTTGAAGAGTGTATTAATTTCAATTTTTCTAAACTCCTAACCTCAAGAAAATCTGAATTATTTTCTAGACTTCCAATAGATCAGGACATTTCACAGAGGGAAGCATCAATTGGCTTACCCAATTCAAGCTCTTGATCTTGATCGTCCACATTCCCCTCTTCCACAACAGTCCCATCTTCCAAGGCAATAGCTGCTTTGGCATACCGATCCAGGAACTCTTCTTCAGTTTCTTCCCGTTCATCATCATCTGAGTCCTAAGACCAAGAAAAATAAATAAATCTGTCAGTATTCATTTGATGCATGAAAGGTTATTTATACAACAATGCAACAAAACATGTACCAAATTAGCAGCCCGACTAATGACTGCCAAATATTTCAAGTTTTAGGGTTAAGTTTCCAACCTAATTATGATTATTGGCAAGCCTTAGTAAAAAGTTGGCCTAATCCCCATGCGACCGTGTCCTGGTGCCTCAAAAGAACACCCCCCCCCCCCCAAAAAAAAAAAATTTCAGAAGAAAAAATAGGGTAAAAAAAGGTATAGCAAGAAACATTAATAGTCCAACCTCATAATCATCTTCTTCAGTGTCTTCGTCACTGCCGTCCTGATCATCTGCACTCTCATCGTCGTCATCCCCTTCTACCTGAACTTCTTTCAAGCTTACAGATGCCTCCATCAGAGAAGAAAAGCATTTTTGTAACAAACCAGTTCTCTGATTTTCCAGTGTTGCTATCAGCAGCCTCTCAACCACTTTTGCTAATGTCATTACTGAAATTCAATAAATAAATATTACTCCTGCCCTAAAGCAGTCAAATAAGTATTTTAAAATGCCGCGGTCTGATAAATTTATATACAAATGAATTCGAGCAAGAAATATTGATCGCTCTATCTACTTGCATTCTGAAAAGAAACTAGGATGTCAAGTTCCATAAGAGACAGAAAGTGATATACTAACCACTTAACTTAATCTCGGACTCTGATGACAGACCATATTCACACGCGCTAGAGGAGATTAAGCTGAGAGCATATGCCCAGACTGCCAAGCCTTCGTGTTCACCCTTCTCCAAAACCTTCTCCACAACATCAGGATAACACAAGTAGCATGATGATACAGCAAGCAACAAAGGTTTCCACAGAGAACATGGCTTGCTTCTAATATCTCTGAAACGAGAAAAAGCAGCATGACTGAAAGCAATCACCAATGACTGCTTAACACCTTCTGCTTCAAATGTATAACTGGGTACGTGTAATAGAATATGTACGCATGAGGAAGCCCTCCATGTTACAGATGGATATTGTGAAAAGCCCTCACTAACAAAAGCACCAATTCCTTCCACAATAGAGCGTCGCGGCACAGGTGGAGCTGGGGGAACTGGCATCTTGCCGATGAAGAAATTCGGCAGCACAAATTTTTGGTGTAGACTAACTATGTCCTTAATGCATTTGAAGATTGATAAATCCTCCGTCTCCTCCCATGCGTGCCAGTTTGCAATTAGGTCAGCCCAAACCAGCAATAATTCTGAAACTTTGAGCTTCAAAATCTCATTTCTTTCAGTTACAGATTGCATGATGAACCTAAGCAAAGCAGATGAATCATCTATGCACGACGGAGGGGGCAACAAAGGAGCAGCCTCACCATCCTGATCATATACATCCAGCGAAAGAAGGCATAAATGGCATGAAGACTAAAAGGGTACAAATGCACAGAATATAAGCACAGAATAGGGCCTAAAGATTTCCTTATAAAGACCAAAATGGGCATTTCAATAAAAAAGAACAACCAAAAAAACAAGAAGATTTTATCCAGGGCAGAGTCCTAAGTTTTAGATTTGACCATAGTCGGTAGTTCCAGAATTGGCTGGTTCAGGCAGAAAAAGAGATTCAGAGCTTCCTAATGCCCAAGCACAACAGGCAAGATAGCAGAACTGGTCTAGATAAGGTTAGGCAAATTCCTTTCATTAAATGAATTTCGCAAATTGTGGCTTACAAATTCATAATGAATTCAGTGAAATGTTGAGCAGAACATTCTAGCCATTAATTCATGTTAGCATGCCAAACATGTCCACATACACAGGAGATGACACAATGTTGAGCATGTAACCTGCTATGGCAACAACTCAGCTTATAGTATGTGAGAATTCACAAGAAATTTCATGAAATACAGTTTCTTGTTCTTGAAGGCCCTTAAAAACATTAGTTCACACATACAGGCACAATGCTAAGAGTCTGAGACTAAGGTATTAGCAAATTAATAAACTGTGTTTATGAACTAACCATTTGCTGTGTAGGACTAAGCCAAGCCTGTTGCAGGAGATTAGACAAAGCTCTAGCAATGGTAGCCCGACTGGATATCCACACCTCACCTGATTCATTTTCTTCACCTTCTTCAGGCATAGCATCTTCCCAACATTGTGCCATTATGGCTAATGCTGTAAAGCCCTGTTCAACTGTCTATTGGGAATCAGTGTCAGTTCCTAGTTAAAAAATTCTTCGTCACTTAAATTTGCACAGGCGAGGGAAATTTTTGAATGTCTAAACACCAGAAGAGGGACACATTTTAGGAAACCAACTCTGTACATTGTCACCATAGACAACATTCTCCATTTGCCAATATAAAGTCAGGACACAAGAATTGCAGCATTTCAGAATCCAAATAAGGTTGGCGCCAAAACATACTACAGTAAATATAAATCACTTTTTAGGCACACTACTACTCCATGCTTTGGCCACAACTTACAAGAGAAAAAAGGGCAACCAATGTTCAGGGGTCTTGCATTGTAGGGTCAAGTATGCTCAAATGTATGCAGCCTTCCCTCAGTAAGCAGAAAGGCCGTTTCCAGGTTCAAACCCATAATCCCCGGTAATGGAACGACCTTACCGCAAACCTATTTTTATGGTTGGTTAGGACCCAGCATACCTGATTGGACCCATTGATACAAAACCAACTCTCTAATCTTTATATCAGGCCATCCGGGAAACTATCTTGAGTATTAAAAAAAGTAAAATAATGCAATAGATTGCAAGAACAGCAAAATTATGCTATTTCACCGCTTCATCATCATCATCATTACTTTTTGTTGAGTGGTTAAGAGTGAGTGTGTGTGTGTGTGTGTGTACACAAAGGAGAAACTTTTGCATGAAGATTACTAGCAGATAAATACGTACCTGAGACCATGGCTCTGGGTTAGGAGGAATGCACTTTGAGATTGTACCAACCAATGATGAAATAATATATGGGATATGAAGTGCAATGTGTTCATTTCCAGCCTCAACCAAAGTACCAAGAAGCTGAAATAAAATTGAGGTCTCTTCACCTTCGTCAACAATCCGACCAACCACAAGTCGAAGAACGGGTAACCAATCAGGTGGGAAGTAGTCATTCTGAGAATAGTAGAGGGAAAATCCACCTAAAAATTCAAACTTAAATAGCAAAGCAATTACACCAATTAAATATGTGATATCAGCAACATACTTCAACAAGTTCAGTAATTGCACCAGCAGCAGAAACCCGCACAGGATAACAAGAAATATCACTCATATCCGGCGTAGTTAATGCTTTCACCAATGAAGAATAGACATCAGCACTCATCTCCTGAATGATCAAGAATACTCTTGTAAGGATATGTTAAAACGTGCCAGCTGTAATAATATTCCGTTGCACAGATAATTTATAAGAAATTCAAAAAAACAAATGAATATACAGGAGTGGTAAGCAAAAAAATTTATAAAAAGTACAACATTTGTATGACCGCAATGAAAAAGAACATGAGCATGAACAAGAATGATCTCACTTCAGGGAGACAGGATGCAAGCTCTCCAAGGACCCAGTTTGCAGAGGCAAGCAAATAAGGTGAATTCATGGAGATTTTATAGAGTGGTAGCACCCGTGTACGAACAAGTGCTGCTGTGTATTCATCTCTTTGCTCACTTAGAAACTGCATAGGCAATAATAGATTCATAAAACCTTAATACTTAGACTCTAATTATATCAAATTAAAAAGGTGCAAACTCCTTACAACTTGAAGGCTGCCATATGCCATCAGAACACCATAGTACCTGCAACGGTTGATATGTGAGAGAGAGAGAGAGAGAAAGAGAGAGAAGACAGTACACTTGAGGATTAAAAGTGAATGGTGTGTTTCAGGAACAAGAAGGTCGATGAATAAGAGAAGGAAAAGGCATCTATACACTCTCGCCAACACAATCCACAATGACAATGTTTATTTTAATATTCCACTAACAAAACTGCCTCAGAAGCAAGCATCAGATAATAGAAATATGTTATTAGTAAGAAATTAAACTTTAACAACATTGTGTATCAAAATCTTGTTTCCACTCTTGCGTTTAAATAGCCACAAAAGTCCTGCAAATGTATTTATACAAGGTTCTTGATTGCTAAACCTAATTCTCCCCCTCAGACAGTAACCAAGTTCTTAATGACGTAATTCTGTCAAAATTTAGCAAGCAATCATTTACACTGATGAAATGACAAAATGTACTGAAGGCACGCATAAATTTTCCACCATAAACTCACTCATTCAGGATCTTTGTTTCAAGTGCATTAGCATCTGAGGGGATGGGAAACTTAGACAAAAATGGAAGCACTAACAGCTCTCCCATTGAACAGCGATCCCTTCCCTTGGCCTTGTCACCTTTTTTACGTTTTGATGAAAGTGAAGAATTATAACCAGAACCCACTGCTGGAGGCCCCTGCAAGCATCAAAGAATGACATAAACTGAGATCTAATGAAATATGTCAGGAGAATTATTTCTATTTTTTTTTTTTTTTTTGGAGTACCAACCTTTGACATAGATATAACACCAAGTAAATTTAATGCACTTTTTCTCGCTGTGAACAAATCCTCTTTCCATCCAGAAATTTCTTCCTGTAATACAAATCAAAATCTACATAATGAATCCAATGGAAGTCAAAAGGAGCCAACTTAAATAGATCACAATTTCATCCATACAAGTTCTGATGGAAGATTTTTCCGCATGTACTCCTCTGCATCTTCTTCCCACTCTGTAGTGTCCTACTTGCAAACAAAACAGAAACTCAAAAGGGAAATCAAATTTTCAAAAGTTGTGCAGTGCATACGAGACATCAAGTTCGAAAATACTTTAACCATAGAAAAAATATAAAATCGCAAATAAATAAGTGAAAAAATAAGAAACATAGAGCAGAGTTTCCACTTCTACGAATGCCAATTGGTGCAACTTAATGAACAAATTACTTACCCAAAAAGAAAAGAAGAAACCTTCGTGAACCAATGATTTTTTTTTTCACCTTTCTTGCAGACCACATGTGGTTGTGATGGTGGAAAGCCAGATACATAAAAATGCAATATCTATTAACAAATGAAGATTAGGGATGCCATACCTTCTCATTCAATACTAAGGCTGGGAAGATTGCAGAGTCCAATAAGGCTGAAAAGTGGGGTGAAACTAGCCTCCATCCCTGTCGCCAGACAATATCAGAGGACTTAAAAATGACAAAAACAGTGCTCCAAAATAGCATAGCAGCATTGGAAAAGGTTCATGAGCTACCACAATATCCTGCAGCAGACCAGGAACCAAAATCACAGGAATAATACGAACCATGAAAACAAGAAAGGTAATAACTTACAGGGCCTGTCTCTAGAACACGTGAGATTACATCAAAAGCTAATGTAACAATTCTCTCTGATAGAACATCCAGCTTCTACCAGAAAAAAACATTTTTATTTTGTAAGATAAAATTAAAAAAATAAATAAATAAATAAATAAAGAATAATTGCAAGAATGGGTAATCTCAATGAAACACAGATGGAGAATCATACAAATATATATATATATAAGATGAAAAGGCAAATGAAAATTTGTGAGCAGACAATAATGAAAGTTTTGGTGCAGCCAATCAGCACAGTTCTGGTGGCATAAGTGGCAAACATATGGTATAAGTGGAATTCATGCCAATTGTCAGCTATAAATGCTTAAACAAAAAACATCGCAAAGAAGTCTGGTATAGCTTTCTCCTTATTACACAACACCAGAAATCACATAGAACTTACACTGATATTTGTGCTATGCTTGACTATTTTAGAGACACAATTAAAAATGTCGGGCATCAGCCTGAGAACATAAAAAGCAACAATGCATCAGCATCTAATCAATTGTATCGTGTCAACACAGACTGCATTTTTTACTGCATTACTTGTCTGATAACTTTCTATGCCGGGTGATTAAAGCACAAAAAATGAGCAAACTTCTCTTCCCAGTCTTCAGCCTCAACAAGTATCCATCTTGTGGAGTAATGACACCATCAAAACTCAATGAATTCAAAATCCCAAAGAGATCCCGACAAAATGAAGAAAGACAAGGAGCCAAAGCAGATGGCATATGTGACCTCACCTACAAAAAACGACTCCAGTAAATACTCCTAGAAGATAAATAGAAGCAAAAAAAGGCATAAACATGACTGCAAGATAAACATTATAGATATCTTCCTCATCGAATCGAATCCAATAGTGCTGAAAGGATGGTTGAATTAAGCACAGCCAGGTATGGTATCATCCTCGGTATTGATAATTAAAACAGTAAGGAAAGACTGTAGGTTGAGATAGTATATATGGGATATGGCCACAATACCATGTGGCTTGGCTAAAGTCATGGCCATATGAGAAAACAAAATTCATGTAGGCAATACTAACTAGTCAGGACAAGACCTTTTGAGTTAAATACAAATGAATGACGATAACATTTCATAGTAGTTTATGGGCAAAAAAGGCAAGCTTAAAGGCAGCAAAAGACAACCCCCACCCATATTAAAAGTCAAGGATTCAAGCTATCCCACTCCCCTTCACCAAATAAATCATTAACATATCATGATAGTTTATATAGCACTTTAGCAGTAAATTGAGGCACCATCTGGAACTACAGACAAATCATTTCTGTAAATACATTTAACCCTTTGTACTTGAAGCCTTACTTCCTTTTCCTCCCCCTAGTTCTGACAAGGTTCATTTGTTCATTTCTTTATTTTTATCAAAAATAATAATAACAATAAATTACTATATCTCTTATCCTTCACAGGTTAAGAAAATATAATAGTCAAGTGTCATAGGCCGTGCTTCTCACATGCCTAATCTACAGATGCAGGTATAGAACTTCAGTAAAAATTTTATGCAACTTAAGCTTGTAATAGATAGATGACACTGCTAGACAACTTATATGCTCAGTTTCAACCTAGCTGTATTGAACCCTGCTAAAATCTTACAGGACATGCAACTATGCAGATTGAATATATAGGCAAATTACACTTAAAAACAAAATTTTTAACCCATTTGTCATCAGAATCATGACTAGGAGAAACACTTACAGCAAAGTATATACACTTGCATAAAATAAGAAGGAGCTTTTCAGTTTCCTCCTCTCTTCTATCACAGATATTCAAAGCCTGTTTCATGCACCACAAAATCAAATGAGAGAATACACTATAAACATGGATGACCTGTCAGCAAATTTCAAAAACATATGAAAGGGCAAAGTTCATGGATAATGTGTTTGGAAATAAGGTATTTATCACAAAAAAAAAAAGTGAATTTGGAACTAAGGTCTAACCTTTTCAACACACTGATGAAACACATCAAGTAAAGGTACAAGAATTTCTTGTGCAATCAGCTCTAGCTGTGGTGGAACAGGCTCCTTTGAAACTTTCGGATTCAAGAAATACTTCAAAAAAATTAAAAAATTAGGGGCACCAACAGTGGATTCTAAAAGTACAACGCCACGGGGAGTAAGAAAACAAATTAGTAATTTTCATGCTTCTGTTTCGTACCAAGAATAAAAAATAAAAATTAATGTGCAATTGTCACTTGATCACATTTTAAGAGGAAACCATAATGCAAGGCAAACCCAGCTTACACTTTTCACCCACTGTGGAACGAGAAATTGTTATGAATCTTATGATGCTAAGGAGAGAGACATGCCATGTCTGGCAAACGATTGCAGTGAAAAAGAAATGTGAAAGTAAATCAAATTACATATATTCACTGTAGGAATGGACTTTTATCCATCATTTATGTTATGTTTCCCACATGCTTGTATACTAGTGTTGCATATGACACTTTCCATTGATCAGTACTGCTCACAATCTTCAAAGTATATCTAGTTTTGCTTCTCCACATTTCCACAAAAAACAAAGCTTTGAAAGAAGTTTTCCCTTAACCATGGCAGGTACTTCCTCCAACAAGTGATCATAGTGAGTTGAATTATGCTTCCCTTCATAATAATAAATACCTGAAATGGTCTAATCAATGATTGAAGAACAGTCAAGGCATTAATAGTCTTCCATTCACAATTTCCACTTTTATTAATCAGATCGCTGTTTTGAACAACAGCGCGCAGCTGGGGTACAAGATCAGGCCACGAATTCTCCTTCACAAACTCGGCAGCAACAATCACCCGAAACTGAAAACCAATCGGATGTAAACTTATAAACAATGCAACAAATAAATAAATAAAAACAGTAATGTAATTGCAAAACAATGCCATCCATGCAGACAGATTTCGCTCAAACACACCTACCGCTTCAACCAAAACTTTCAGAACCGCGGAATCTACTTGAAGTAAAACACGCATAAGTGCATCTCTAAACTCCTTACTGACTCTGGAAGACGGTACGCTTCGCCTGGTGAAGTTCTTTAGGTACGTAGCAGCAGCAATTCTTTGACCTGGGTCTTCATTTCCTGCATCGCAAAGTTCATGATTCGAATTCCATAAAAGATAAATGAATAAAACTAAATCAAACAAAAATAAAGTCTCGCATAAAGAGGGGAAACACGTTGAACAAAACTTAGAAACGGATCAAAAATTAGTATAGTGACAAAAATCAAGGGAAAGAGGGATGACTACCAATGGAAATGGAAAGTAAAGAGAAAGGGAAGGTGGGGAGGAGAGAAAGACGGTCGAGGGCGTCGGTGGCGCTGCGGACAAGGTTGCCATCGGGGCTGAGGGTCTGGGCGAGCAGCTGAGCGATCTGATGAGCTTCCATGTGCTGATTCGCTGCGAACCCTAGCCCTCACTTTCAACAGCCGCAACTCAACGGACAGAAGAGCCCAAGTGGGGATGAACCAATCCTAAAAAATTGATAGTTAGTATCAAATGCATAAAAGCAGGTGCGTTGTTAAAAAACCATTGCGCGGGAAAATTGACTTTAATAAATGATATATCATCATCGTCGGATTGTTTGTTGTTGTGACTTCTTTCACTTATTACGCGTTAGTTCAATTCAGCGCGACAACCATTGATAAACCACCAAAACAAGTGTGGAAAGGGGTGGAGACGCGGGGTGCTGCTGTCAGTGATTTTTATTTTTTATTTTTCCTGCTGTTAAAAAGATAAATTATTAATAAAATGCCGTTTAAGTTAAATTATTTGCGAACATAAATTTAATGAAAATGTATTTTAAAAATCAGATTTCACAAAATTTAAAAATATATTATCTATATAACAAATTTGATTATTGATGAGACTTTTATATACATTTATATATATTATAATAATAAAACACAAAAATTTTAAAAATATCTTTCACACAATTTGTAACTAATGGGTGAGATTAAACCAAAATCAGATCAAGTGGCTGGCATTTTTTCCTTCTCATGCAAGATCCCGCCCTCTCTCACCTCTGCTCTCAGCTCATATTCCATGTTTTCCCCTATTTTTCTTAAGCTCAAAATCAAAATCAAGTGACTTGTTTTTTTTTAATTTGCTCTGATAATTATTTCTCTCACAGCATCACCAGACAACACCTTTCATAAGTGAGAAATCCTTAACATTACCAGCCCTAATAGAAGACACCTCATTACTCTTTCTCTCACAGCATCACCAGACAACACCTTTCATAAGTGAAAAATCCTTAACATTATCAGCCCTAATAGAAGAC
>JAVXUM010000046.1:26484370-26495296 GCA_035590655.1 Pouteria glomerata
GTTTTTCAAGGAAGTTTTAGTCTATAAAATATCTCAATTATTCGTTACAAAGTAAAACTCAATTTCAACCATTGAATCATAGTTTGTAAGAGAAATATTTTTAAAAATCGTCTTATTTTATTATATAGATTATTTTTATTCTAAATGTGAAATTTAATAATAATATCGATCAAATGAAATCAAATCTAATCAATTCCAACATTCCGAACAAAGCATAAATGCAATGACGAAGCTTACATGAGTTTATTTTTTTGTTGTGGACCACGTGGAAGCATTCTGGAGACTACTGTTAGCCAATGAATTAGTTTAGGGTTGTTGATTATTCCCTAAATGTGATATTATATTGATCTCAAGTAAATACACGTTTATATATATACATATTTAATTTTGTGAAAATATTTTTCTCTCAACAAATTGATACAGGATGATAATAAGATTCTATTATGAAAGTTTTTTATTTCGATTTTGGATATTTGTCAAAGAATATTATTTAATATATATTTTTCATTTATTTAAAAGTATTTTAGAATATTTACTTATATTTATAAACATATTTTTAGAATAGTTCATTTATCTTAGATATTAAGTTAAGAATATTCCAACTATGGAAATTGTTTAATATCCATATTTTTTTTTGTTATTCTGTTTTTAAATTTTCCAGTTAGAGTTTTTATTTAATAATTGTAAATCTATAGAGTCGAAAAGCTTTGATATTGGAGTAATAAAATTTCTCTTTTAAATTCTCCTCAAAATTTCGGTACTCTTGTCAACAATCAACGAAATTTTGTGAGTCCTATTTGTATAGCATTCGTTCGTAAATTAACAGACTTATAGAAAGTTTCCGCTACGTTACAAATGTTGAGTCGTACTCATAAATGCAATTAAATTCAATAGTTTCAATCACATTTATGTATAATTTTTTATTTATAATGTGTAATTATTAATATTTTTTGTAAATAATTTGGCATATCCTTAAAAGATTATCACATACATATAATTTTCTTTTACTAAATTATTAATTGAAAGTTTAACTTCCATCTTCTTAAGGAATGTTTGGTACAAGATACAAAATTTAGAAGTAAAAAATTATTGGAGTAATTATTACTTTAGTAATAGTTAGTTGGATAACAAGTTTATTGCACTAAAGTTTAGATTGAGAAAGTAAATGTTATTCAGTAATAATCTTTTTTGTTTGGAATACCAAAATTTTTGAAAGAATATAAGTTGATTGTATTTGAAATAAGCTTAAATCAACTAAGGAGTAAAAGTTAATATTTAATTTCAATAAAATATTATAATAAAATAAATCATCATAATAATTATTATTTTAATAATGAATTATAATTTGTTAAAAATTATTTTTGTTTTGATAAATATTTTAATAAAACAAATAATTTTAGTTTATTTAAATAAATTATTAGTTTGAATAAATTATATTAACACAATACATAATCGACTAAATCATTATTTATGAGAAATAATTTTTATTTAATAAAATATTTGAACAAGTAATTATTTTAATAAGTAATTATTATTTATTGAACATTAATTTAAATTTGAGAAAATAAATAATTTTAGTCATGAACCAATATTTCAATAGTATTAATTTAATAAAATAAAATAAAATATTTTAATAATAAATTATCATTTATTAAGGGGGTGTTTGGATTCAAAGAAAATTTCTGAAAATTTCTGAAAATCTCTAAAACTTATCTCACTGCACGCATTACGAACCCATAATTTATCTCATTTTATCTCACTTTTTATCATACCAAACACCCTCTAAATATTATTTTGATAAAGTACTTTAATAATTAGTTAATTTTAGTTTGATAAAATAAACAATTATTTTCCAATGTTTATTATAAGTTTTTGTAGAAGAATGTCGCATAAAGTTTTATAGGAGTATAAAGAAATATTTAGGGGAGTAATAACAAAAGGGTAAAATGTTTTCATTATCCCTCGTTACTCACCTCCCAAGTAACAATTTACCCTAACATATTTGGTGCATGGTGAAAAATTTAGAGGTAAAAGATTATGGTAGTAATTGTAACAGCCCGGAACCACTGCCGCCTGAAGATATTGTCCGTTTTGGCCCCTCAGGTCTCTCCCCAGTACAGCCTCACGGTTTTATTCTTGGCGAGAGCTACCCCAGTGCCCCTCCAAAAGGCCTACTCCTGGTATCAGAGTACGTAACCGAAGCTACTGGGCCTCAACCCACAGGAAGATATTATCCCCGGCAAGCCCCACCCGGCCCCACAGGGTTTTGTTGGCTCCGAGTCACACCTGACCCTCTCTAGGCCTCCTCAATGGGAAGGTATCCACCCCCTACTTATTAGGTGGGTTTCGTTCTCCCTCCCAACCGATGTGAGATCTCACAATCCACCCACCTTGGAGGCCCAGCATCTCCCCTGACACACCGACCCGGCACCGGTTCTGATACCATATTGTCATGCCCCTAACATAAATTGTCTGGAACGGACGGTATGGAAAAATAGGGACAATTTAAAACAAAATAAAACTTGTACCAAGATCAAGTCATAATATAATATCATACATCAGAGCACTACAACCGTCCCAAATTCCCATATAAATAAATATACAACATACGTCACAATCATCAATGGGACCCACAACTTGGGTCGCACAAATAAAATACAATAGTCTCAAAATATAAAATAATCTTTAGGCTCAACCAGTAGTTAGCTCACCTCAACCATATTGCAGGTGATACAGGAAGGTAATGTAGTGACCATCCCGAGTTGAGTGTGCCAGGGAGAGACCCGAGGGGCCAAAGCGGACAATATCGGTGGCAGTGGTCCCGGACTGTTACAAATGGTGTCAGAGCACGCAACCAAAGCTACTAGGTCTCAACCCACAGGAAGATATTGTCCTCGGCAAACCCCACCCAGCCCCACAGGGTTTTGTTGGTTCCGGGTCACACCTGACCCTCCCCAGGCCTCCTTAGTGGGAAGGTGTCCACCCCCTATTTATTAGGCGGGTTTCGTCCTCCGTTCCAACCGATGTGGGATCTCACAGTAATTATTACCCTGGTAATGGTTACTGAAGTAATAAGTTTGTGATACTTATATTTGGAATAAAAGAATAATTATTACTTGGTAATAATTATATTATATTTGGAATTATAAAAGTTTTGAAAGGGTAAAAATTAATTCTGCTTGAAACAAGGATAAATTGACCAAGAGTAAAAGATAATATTTAATTTTAATAAAATAAATCATCATAATCATTTTTATTTTAATAATAATTAATTTTAGTAACAAATATATTATTAAAATATATACTTTTAAATAAAAATATTAATTATAAAAAATAATTTTATCATAGCTTAATATTTCAATAATAATTAATTTTAATAGTGAATTATTATTTGTTGAAAATTATTTTTATTTTGATAAAATAATTTAATAAAATAAATAATTAGTTTCTCTAGATAAATTATTAATTTTCATAAATTATATTAATACAATACATAATATAGTAAATTATTATTTATGAGACATAATTTTAATGTAATAAAATATATTTTAATAAGTCATTATTTATTAAACATTAATTTTAATTTGAGAAAATAAATAATTTTAGTCATAAATTAATATTTCAATAGTATTATTTTAACAAAATAAAATAAAATATTTTAATAATAAACTATTATTTATTAAATATTATTTCGGTAGAATAATTTAATAATTAATTAATTTTGGTATAATTAAATTAATTTTTATTTTATAATATATATTATAATTATTTATCGAAAAGTGTTGCTTGAAGTTTTACATGAGAGTAAAAAAATATTTTATTAGAGTAATGAGAAAATGGTAAAATTTTTTTATTATCTCCCTTTATCTACCTCCCCTTGGAGTAAAAATTTACCCCCGTCATCCAAATTGTTATAGTAGAGGGTAAATATTATCGCAGTAAAATTTACCCTCCATTACCTCCAAAACAAATATTTCTTAAAGAATAAAATCTAAAAAAAATAACTGTAATTTTTAACATATTAGGAATAGAGTTGTATTATTAGCATAATTATCAAACTCGGCCTGGCTTAGCAGGTTGACCCGCTAACTTAGTGACTCGATACTTGAACTGAATCGAGTTTGAGAATTATTTAATGAAGCTATTAACCCAGTCTAATCCGGTCAACTCGAAAAAAACTGGTTAACCTGGTATTGACCCAGTTATTAAAAAAATTTTTTGATTAAAAAATTAAAAAAACTGAATGATACAAATTAGTTGTTAAATTATGACTATATTTCAAACTATGGTGTTAATGTTAGTTATTTGTACTCATTATTAATGTTAGCTATTTCAAACTATTCTGTTAATTTTAGATTATGTGGTTATGTATTAAGATTATTATTTTTATTTTTATGAATTTTGAAGTCATATATTTGGATTTTATAAACTCTACCTTATTATAACTATATTTGATTCTCTAATTTTATTAATTTGATGATTTATAAATTGTGAATTATTATATGAATATAATATCAAGAATTTTTTTATACAATTTTAATTAACCCACGGGTTGACCTAGTGACCCACAGATTAACCCCGTGACCTGAAACTTAGACCAGGTGAATGTTCGGGCCAAGTTTGACAATTATGATTATTAGTAAATTTTAAAGGAGAGTTAAAGTAATTTGTTGTAAAACAAAATATATTAATTTAAAATTTTCTACGTTCCATTTTAAAATTCTAAGAGATTTTGATGTTGTAGTTTTTTCTCAACCTCTAAACGAGTATAAGATGACATTCATTTCGTAGTTATCCGTCCAAAATGGAAGGCCGAAAAGCTATTGGAAATTTTGGTTTTTTGCTTCTCGTAAAAATTCCACTTACATGAGCATCAAAAAATGTATATATATATTTATATCTCAAAATAATTTTAATTTTTATTAATTTTTTTAAATTATTTCTAATTAAATTTTATATATTACTTTTATATTAATTTTTTTTAATTTTTTACCATCCAAACACCACCTAAGAAATAAACTTTACCGCTAAAATTTAGTCATTGTCACATCAACCGTTAATTTCAATTCTTATATTATATGACAATATTTTGTTTTAAGTAAATTACATTTACTTTCCTTTAATATTTGCTTAATTATGAAATGTTTAGTTTATTAAAATTAATTGAAATTCATTAGTTTTTATTAATTTTTTTATAATTTCTTTCAATCAAATTTTACTATATATTACTTTTATGTTAAATTTTTATCCTATTATTATATTTTTTAATTAACTAAATACTCTCTATATTTAAAATTTATAATATTTAAAAGTTACGGTTATCCTTTTATTTTGGCTTAAGGGTATTGATTTACCTTTTATAGAAATAGAAATAATAATAATAGTTGATATATAGTATCCGAAACCAAGCCGCAATTTTTTTTCTTTTTTTGATAATTGTAATTGGATTGTGCTTCAAATGAAAATTCCTTTGTTCAAATCCAATCAAAATTTGACAACTGTTGAAGCAAGGTGTACCGGGTATAGGTACTTGATTGATTGGACCTTACTCCAAATGAAAATCCTTTTCGTTTGGCCAACTGCTTTAATTTATTTCTTAGGCAACCTAATCTTGATAATTGTTGTTTGTTTGTAGTCGAAGTGAAGCGAATGCGTCACTTTAATCGAAAAGCAAACAAGTAGCCGATATCTTTGGGGGCGATGCCATCTATATTACAAAACTAATCAGTTAATTTAGCATACGTAGAGGGTGTTTGGTGTGATGAAAAATAACGAAAAATAATAAAAAATATGATTTAAGTGATATTTAAGTGTTTGGTGGCAAACCACATTTTTTAGAGATGAACAGTGAAAAATATTAACTTTTGCAGAGAAATCCGTCGGAACGATTTTTAAATCTTTTCAAAAATATTGACAATGGGTCTTGTTTGGTAACTTGTATGACGGTGGTCATATTAAAAAAAAAAAGTTACAGCTATTCTATTAATCGAACTCAAGTTATGTAATTTTTTTTAGAGTTGTAATAGGTGTGAATGTGTAAAAAGTAGTAGAGTATTTTAGAGTTTTTGAGAGTTTTTCAGAGTTTTTCAGCGTTTTTCTGCACCCCAAACACCCCCTTAGTTAAGTACATATAAGTTCCATTTAGAGCTTTGAATTTTATCAAAAAATAAAAAAAAATTAAAATTATTTACTTTTTATTTTAATATATGAATTAAAAAATTATAATTTTTATTAAATTTAAATAATTTTTATACTCTAAATGCACCCAGAATATTCGATAGATATATATGTGGGTAGTGTGACTTTGCTTGCAAAGACACATTCCTTGCAATAATTTTGAAAACAGGTGCGCAACCTTAGTTCAAGGGATGAAGTCAACCTTACTAATTTTGAAGTTGAAATTATTAAAATATTTTTTATATTTTAATCTTTGGATAAACGTTAATAAATTGCATAATAAGTGTTGCCATATGCCAACTTTGTAATGGTTAATTGTTGCCAATGATTATATAGCAGAAAATATCGTTTGCTGTTGCGAAACTGATTTATATATAGCAACGAGTACTAATTGTTGCAAATGGAATGAAAATTATTTTGCGCAACGGCTATAACATATCAGATGTGTTTGTTTTGGGAGATTAGATGGCAGCATTTAAGGGCAGTTTTGTTTATGATGTTGTTTAATTGTTTATGATGTTGTTTAATATTATTTTATATATAAAAATTTGGAACGAATTTAAATGTTTTGATTAAATGTTGATTTGACTTTAACTTTGGTATAGGCTCTTATTTACTTAGATTTAGTCCTCCTATTCTTATATTGTCAATTTCAAACTACGAAATTTTTTTTTGGTTTAATATCTTAGAGTATTTGGGTCAGTTTGCATACATTTTAATTAATTCTTAAAAATTTGAAGTTAACGAACAAGTAAGCCTCTAGTAGCCCTAAAAAGAATCGAACTAGTGACAATTAGAAACAAACTACAAAATTAGAGGTATGACAATAACAACATTATATATTTGAGCTAGTTCGAGTCTCCTCAAGGCCACTGAGGGTTTACCCGGTTGTTAATTTCAGGACCCCTAGGGATTAGTCGAGGTGCACGTAAGCTGACCCGGATACCCTGAATTATCCAAAAAAAAAAAAAAAATTATATATTTGAGCAACAATTATTAATATTATCATAATGATATTTTGAGAAAGTTAAAGCAATTAGGGTTGAAATTTTGAAATCATCGTTTTAGGAGACTTTGCTTTGGATTCATCTTGTTTTGAATTCATGTATATATATTTATATGTACAATATTTTGTAAGTTGTTTGGTATTCAAATTTCGCTAAACTCTAAATTAATTTAGAGGGTGTTTGGGGATAAAATTTTTAGTAAGTTTTGGTAATTTTTTATTTAAAATTGTTAGTGATAGTTTTTGATGTGTTTGGTAAAAAAAATTATAATTTTTGACAATTTTGAATAACTTTTTAAATGTTTGGTGAAATTGTTATTGTAGTAGAGTAGAAAAGTGATAAATTTTGGGTGTTTGGTAAGATTTTTTTATTGTAGCATAGCAAAAAAATATAAAAAAGTGGAACCCGCTATCATATCAAATTACTGTAGCAGAACAGAAAAGTGGTAAAAATTGGTAGTTTACCAAACATCAAATTACTATAACAGTGACAATTTTTGATATTTTTTTATTAAAAATTGACCCACCAAACATAACCTTAGTAATTTTTCTTATTTTATCTAATTTTCCTTTTTTTTTTTAATTAGTTTCCATTTTATCATCCGTCCCATTTTAATTATTATTCTTACTTGGTTAATATTTCTAATTATAAATAAATCCATTGATGGAAAAAGAAAAAAACGATTTCATTATTAATAAAATTTCTCTTGGTACAGGAATTACTTGTTTCCACATCTTTTGTGAATGGAAGAAAGCTCTCTAAGAAGGATATCAAGTGGTATCATATTAAGATTGTTCATCGTCCATAACTGGAGGGTTGTGTCATTCAATTGACAGATTGTTCATCGTCCATAGCTGGAGGGTTGTGTCATTCAATTGACCCACTTAAAAGTTTAATCTCTTTCTATCCCCCAAAATAAAATAAAATAAATAAAAAGAATTTACTCATTAATTTTGTTGGTTGATAGGGGATAGTAAAATCCAATAGGATTACCTTATTAATATAATACATAATCAACAAAAAAAAAATAATAATATTTGATAATATATAGTTATCCATTTTTTTTTTATCACAAGGACAAATCAAATCAAATATAAGGTAGCAATAGCATGTGTTTGCATTTTTATTTTTCGTTTTCATTTTTTGTTTCTATTTTTTATTTTCTGTTTTGAGATTTATGCTTTAAGAATACTAAAATGCATTTGTTTTGATATTTTCGATTTTTCATATTTTGGGGTTCTTCGTATTTTGGGTAAAAAAAAACCCAAAACAACTATTGGCTATTTTACATTTTATGTGTAAGTCTTTTTTTTTTACTTTCTAAAATAGTATTTAAAAACAAGAGTGATTGAATGTATTTTGAATTATTTTTATTGTTTTAAAAAAATATAAAATTAAAAAATAAACTCAAAACATATATAAAAAATTGACCCTTAGCTTTTCATACCATTTTCTTTACGAATCGTTTCCTAGTTAACTTTTGAAAGTTCCCTTTCCATATGGTACTAGGCTTGAAAAGGAAGGCAGCCCAAGTGGCTTACACAACCGGCCCACCACATCTGGGTTCATGCATTTGATTAAGTGAGGGCCCTCTCTCCATGAACAACGACTTAATCTGTTTCTATTTGCGCATGCTAATTCGACTTTTTCAAGCTTGCAAAATTTAATGCATTCTTCTCCTTGGAAAAATTTTGTTCTATCGGTCCGATTGGACGCCGCTAAACACTCCGTCCATAAATAGTGCCTTCATATTATTTATTGATGTGACATTTTTTATTTGATTTGAAAAGTAAAAAACTTCTCCAAAAAATTTTTACTTCGAAAAATTTTTACAGTAGAAGGTGTATTATTTTTGGAGAGGGTTTGAGACCTCTAAAAATAATACACCTTACCAAGGATGAAATTAGCCTATTTTACTCCATTTACTAAGGATAAAATTGGTATGTTTGAGATGGCACAAGGGTAAAAAAGTTATTTGATAATTTTTTACATCGTACATTTATTCTTATAAACCCCTTTTAAAAAATCATTCAAATCAAGTACTATTTATTACCTCTTCTTAATATTTCATCCAAACCAATTATTTTTTTATTTACCCTTTATAAGTATCACGTCAATGTGGATCCACCATCCATAAATAATACCCCTTATTATTTTATACACTCTTTATAAATCAATCCTCCTCAAATTTTAATGGCATCTAATGGGGCCCTATATTATGAAAATTTTCAAGCAAAAAAATTAAAATAATTGTAAGATAATAATAATTATGTAATAAAAATATAATCTTGGAATGGGTAAAAGTTTGTGGGATTAGTCTAAGTTCACCTTAATATTTTTAGGATTTGAATCTAATATGTTGCTTGAGTCTGATCTGAAAATAATAAATATAATTTCGTTATTTATATAATATTAAAAAATTTAAAATATGCTAAGTAATATTAGGTATGCATCACAAAAACACCAAATAATAAATATTTCATTATTTATTAGATTGTAGCATGGATATTGCAAATTTGTTTAGTTATTTTTAATAATGAAAATTATGAAATAAATGATAAAAAAATCAATTTATAAATAAAATGGGCAAGTTTGATATTTAAAATTAATAAAGGGCCAGGCTTGAAATACAAATGTAAGGCCAGTTCTAGTCCTATCATTGGCACACTCCTAATTGATTAGTGTGATTGGTGGGCCGGAAGGGACAAAATATTGATATTTCTTTTCAATTATTTGACAGTGGCAAAAGTTTAGTATGTGTTTAAAGTGGTAAAAAATAAGATAAAATGAGATAAATTTTTTATTCACTGCATAAAGTCACAGACTGCATAATTTAAATTTTTTACACACTACACAAAACTCGAGATATTAATTTTTTATTTTATACAACTTCAAATAAACATAAAGTAAGATAATTTATAAGTTTGTAATTTATGTAATAAAATAGATTTTAAAAATTTTTAAATATTTTTAAAAATTTTCTTTTATTTTTTAACAAATCAAACAATGCGAAGAGCCAATTGACTAAACATTTTGTTACAGGGACAAAGCAAAAGGAATATGAATAAATGATTGTGCTAAGGTACAATAATAAATCACATATAATGTGACTGATGAGGATGAAGCCCATGTACGATAGGGGTGGTCATGATCCTCTAAATTTAGAAGATTTTTAATTTATGTAATATATTTTAAATCTTAAGACTTTTTTCTGCACAATGACCTCCTTCTTAAATGATAATTTGTTATTATTAATTTAGGATAAAAATAATTAATGATTTGTGTTTTATTTTATTTATTTATTTATTATTATTATTACTATTTTTACCCTTTTCTACGATCCATCTACCTAGGTACGTAAATTTAATTTTTCTACTTGATAAATAGAAGTTTAGCCTCATCTTTATATATTCTTGAGCATTAATTTAAAAATAAAATAATGAAAACAAAAAAATATAAAAATTCGTTTTCTAAATTTTTGCCTCTTTATATTCATCTTTTATAGGTAACATTTAATTTACCAAAAAAATTAAAAGTTAGTATAAAAATGACATGTAATAAAATTTAATTGAAAAAAAGTGACATATAGTAAATTTTTGCCTCTTCTGGTACAAAGAAACCAGCAGTCGCTACCCGAGGGTGCGTACTGGGTAAATTTTTGCCCCTTTATTTGCCATTTGTTATACCTATTTTGAACTAATTTTTTATTTTAAATTTTTGAAAATTAAGGAAAATGGCTCAA
>JAVXUM010000046.1:26495396-26512951 GCA_035590655.1 Pouteria glomerata
TTTCAGATCCCCCCCCCCCCCAAAAAAAAAAAAAAAAACCGGGCGCGCACACACACACACACACACAAAAGACAGATCTCGATGATGGGAACCAAACCCAACCCAACTGGGTCAGGTAGGGTCAGATACTAAAAAAAAAAAAAAAAATGGTTTTTCCTGCCATAACAACTTGTTTGTGTTAAACTAAAACACAATTTCTCTCTCAACCGTTGGATTTGTTTTAGTCTAATCCAATGATCATGAAAGTCCCATAGTCAATTAATCAGTGAGAAGGGCACCAAAGGTCCCCCTTCATCATCAGGTACTAGTCTTCAAGTAGCAGGTTTTGACACTAGTCATAGACCTGATGCAGGGTGCAGGTTCACTAAGCAAAGAAATAACAAAAACTGTTCAACCAAACATAGACATACATTTAAGTTAAAGAACAGGAAGTGGCATCTCAGAGTCAAAAATTGCCATATTTTGATTGTCAAATCAAAGACATGTAAGCATACAGTATAGTCCAGGAGAAGAATCAACAAACATCAAATTATAAAAAGTACCCAAATTTTCATAAAGTAAAATCAAATTAGTTATATCACTATGCCCCTGTGTGCAAAATTCGTGAGTCTTGACACCTTTTATACTGCAGAATTGATGTAATATCCAGTTATTCCTCCAAATGTGTAACAACCATTAATTACCAAATCTATGATTTGCTAACTAATTGGGATTTGATCTTTTTGTTTTAATTTTTTGGGATGTTTTGGGAAATATGGCTGGACTGTTCAGCGGGACTTTTGGGACTGTTTGTCTTCAGTCAATAAATGGCTTTTGAATTTCTGTAAGAGGCATCGTGAATTATCAAAACAAACAGCTTCTTTGCTTTGTCAATATTGGCGTTTCTTCTCCTTGGTTGTTTCATTTGTATCAGAGCAGCGATCTGGCACCGCAGAAATGGCAGATGGAACTAGAACACAATAACAACGGTGTCTGGAAGAATCTATGCAACAGTTGAAGGAGGCTTCAGACCAGCAAGCAATAGAATTGAAGGAGTTTTCTCGCATGATGACAGGCCACCCCCTTCTCATGTTGCTTATATTCCAAGTGAGTCTAGTGTGGCTACTGTTGACTTAAGCCTAAGAGATAGGGATGCTATGATAAGATTGTTGAAGGCTAACTTGATGCAAGCTCAAGCAAGAATGAAGCTGTATGCTGATAGGAAGAAATCTGAGAGGAATTTTGAAGTGGATGATATGGTGTTTCTCAGTTTGCAGCCCTATAAACAAGTCAGCTTGGCAATATAAGGAAATAGAAAATTGTCTCCAAGATTCTATGGGACCTATAAGGTTATTCAGAAGACTGGACCAGTTGCCTATAAGTTAGAATTGCCTGCAGAGTCCAGAATTCATCCTGTTTTTCATGTTTCATATTTGAAGAAAAAGTTTGGAGAGGCTGTCACTCCAATTACGGAGTTGCCAGCGGTGCGTGAAGACGAGCATTTACAGCTGGAAACTGTCTCAGTTTTGAACCGGAAGATAGCCAAACATGCAGTGGAACAATGGCTGTGGTCAAACTCATTTCCTTAAGATGCAACTTGGGAGGATGAGTTTCAGAGGTCAAGGCTCTTTTTTGAAGGGGAAGGGAAGGTAACGACCATTAATTACCAAATCATAGATTTGCTAATTACTTGGGATTTGATCTTTCTGTTTCAACTTTTTGGGATGTTTTGGGAATTATGGCTGGACTGTTCAGCTGGACTTTTTGGACTGTTTGTCTTCAGTCCATAAGTAACTTTTGAATTTCCGTAAGAGGCACCATGATTGCTCTGTCAATACTGGTGTTTCTTCTTCTTGGTTGTTTCAGAATGCTTAATTTTAAATTTAATTTGCTTTTCCCACCCACCCCCCCCCCTTTTTAAGAGAAAAAAGCTAGGGTTTTGTCGGATTAGGGCTCACGCTCAAATCAGCCATGCTTTCTAGGCATAGATTCAACAAAACTTAAAACTGGACAGATGAATAACATTACAAAACCCGTACAAGCTAATCTCAAATCAACGAATCAGTAGATAGGGCGTAGGGTGGGAATAGGACCTGTTTTTCTTGGAGAGGAGCTTGTTCTCGTTGATCTTACGGCCACCGCCTTCGGTGGTGTTGCTGGCCCCTTCCTTCCACTTGTCCGGCACTATCACCTTCGCCAACTTCTTCTCGCCTGCGACATCACAAATTCAATACATACATATAACTATACGTATTCATACCGTATATATATTTTAGATATGCAAACATGTACTAGCTTCAGAAGGAAGGAGGAAGAAAGACTTACACTTGTCACACACCATTTGACCTGCACTGAAACCTCCCCCTATCCCTCTCTCTTTGCCTCTCCGAGTCGGCGAATTGTGCAGCGTGGAGTGAGAGGAACGTTAGAGGAGAAGATCCCTTTTATTGGATATTTTGGACCGGTTGGAAGTCGGAATAACTTATGGGTAAAATTTGGTAAACTAAGACATTTTTAAATTTTTATAATTTTTATTAGCTGTTCTACCCTTTTTTTTTTTTTTTTCATAGTTTCTCCATGTAACTCATAAATCACATTTAAATTTTTAAAATTATTCACAAATTATTAAATTTTTCAATTGATTATTAAAATTATTTAATTTTTTCAATAAGTATTTATTAAAATTTTTATTTAGTTTAGTAATTAATTATTAAAACATTTTGTTTATTTGATAAAATTTATTTAATTTTTTTAACAAATAATTATTGTTATTATTTAATATTTTTAGTAAGTTGTTATTGAAACTTCATGTAAAGTGACCTAGCAAAAGATAAAAAAGAAATTTTATGTAAATTTTTTTTAAAATCTGAGTTATGTATAATAAATATAAAGGATGTGGACGTTATTTTGTATTATGATATTTTTGTTCTGAAATGAAAAAATTAAATTAAATTACAGGAGAAAAAATAGAATTGCAAATAGTAATACCTTTTTCATTTTGATGTTGGTAAGTGTTATTATTATTTTTAATAAAAGTTATGTATTTAATAAAATTTTATAAAAATTAAAAAAAAAAGTTAAAAACTTAATAGTTTAGTAATGATAAATTTTTTTATATAATTAATAAATTTTGTAAAACAAAAATAAAAATTAGTTCTTCATTAGAGGATTTGCCAAACAAATTCAAACACGAAGACTATGTTTGTTTTGGAGATTAAAAGATGAAATATAAGTAATATCATAGGATAATATATGAGATTTGATATAATATGAGATTAATTTTTTATGTGAGATTATTTTTAAATATTTGATTAGTAAGATATAAAGTAGGATAAAAGTTATGATTTAACATATGATATGATATAAAATAATTTTGAGCCTTTAAATTTTGACAATAAATAAATCTGAAAGTGAGATATAAGTAATACCACATATTTCATTGTATTATTTATCTCCTATTTCGGAGGATATATAATCCAAAATGGACTTTTGCTCTAAGCCATTTTACAAATCTAAACAAAAGATGTCAGGACTCATTGGATGGATTAATATTTTAATCTCTCATTCTTAATCCTATAATCAAACACAGTCAAAAAGTTAATAAGTTGAAATAAGAGAAGTTAACATTATCTGTGATGTTAACTCTGTAATATCAAAGTTATGAATAATTCAATAAAAATCAAATAGTTCATAACAAAATTAAGTTTATAAATTTAAAAAAAAAAAAATTAAATTTATTATTTAATAAACCATCCAATCAAAAACAAAAAACAGACAAACTTATAACCCCATTATCATGCAACATCTTGAATTCTAATAAGGCTTAGTTTGGAAAGAAAAAAAGTTTACTTTTTTGTAACTGGCTACTAACTAGCTACAAAAAAGTTAGCTTTTTTGTGTTTGGGAAGAAAAAAAAAAGCTAACTTTTTAGTAGCTGGCTTTTTTTATGGAGGGTAATTTGACAGTTTTGCCCTTTATAGTTTAAAAAAAATTTAAAATATAAGAGGGTAAGGTTAGTAATTGTAGAAAAATACAAAAAAAAAAAAGCTGAGTAGCTGGCTACTAGTAGCTAAGGTTCCCAAACGAAACCTAAGATAGACTTAAGTTTTCTGTCTTTCTAAAAAATTTAAAATATATTTCAAATTTCCAAATACAAAAAATATTGTATATTATTTAAGCAATGAATTATCTACATTTATATCCTGTACCACAAATAAAAATTATTAAAACATCTTTAATTTTTAAAAAATTACCCCCACACTTTTACTCAAAACTAAAGTAAATTTTTTAATGTTATTAAGTTTTTTTTTTTAAGTGAAAAAATAAAAATGTTTACAACACAAGTTGTAAGGTTTTATTTTAGTAAATCCATACAAAATCTTAAATTAAATATAAAATATTTGAATATTCCCTAAATTAAAGAAAAAAAAAGATTTACATGTTTCCTAAATTAAAAAATTTTCAAGAGGATAAGTTTTCATTTCAAGTGGGCAACTTTCTAAAAGAGCACGTCTAATAATATTACAATCCAAGTCTAATTAAGAGTGAAAAAGAAGACTGCACAAATTAGGAAAGTCGTGAAAAATTCTAGTACATCTCACAGATAGAGCGCGGGGAGCGCGCGACTGCGACCTCAGCTTGCTGGAAGACCGTTGGGAGTGCACAAGTGCTCTCCCTTACTGTACGAAAATTCCAGTAAGGTCCGTTGGTAGTAGAATGGGAGTGCGATGGTTCAAGCTATGAATTATTTGGAAGATTCTGTTTTAGTTTTGGAAATCTTTTTTGTTTAGGAAATCTGTTTATCCTAATTGAAATAGGATTTTGTAACTCTATATTTATGTACCTAGTCTTAATAAGAATACACTTGGAAGGACATATTATAGAGTCTTGTGAGAAAGTGAATTTTTCCTTGTGAGCGTATTGGTCTTTCTCTTGTTTTCTTTATTATTTGTTAAGTTCGTTCACTTTCTAAGGAGTTAGAAAGTTGATTTCCACTTGGTATAGGTGTATCGTAGATTTGAGCAAGTGCTTGAAAGAAGTTGTGCGAGGAATTTCGAGTGGATACTTGTACCCTAATTATATAGTAAAAACTGTTTTGAGATTTTTCCCAGAATAAAGTTTTTCTTGTTAATTCTTAGTGCCTTCATATTTTATTTTTTTATTGTGTGGATTGATTAATTGATTTGAGTGATTCGGAGAACTTTTATAAGTACAAAACATAAGATATAAAAATAAAATGTTGAAGTAATTAAAAAATAAATTATTAATTTTAACAAATATTTTAATATTATTATTTCAGCGAGAAGTACAAAAAGATATAGAGGTAATTTTATTTTTTTTAAATTTAAGGATAGTGACGATTTTCACTTTTGATACAGAAATTGTAAAACGATTAGCTTATAACTAACTAACGTAACTATAAACAAGTTAATAAGTTGTTTAAATCTAACTTGCAAAATTTATTGAATTGATTAGTTAACACTTTGAATTACTGTGAAAATGGCTTTAGAATTTTTTTTCTTTGGGTTAACCAGAATTTCACCAACTTATTGTAATTCTTAACAAATCGTGCAATCAATAGATAAAATGAGAGCTTGCGTAATACTCCACAAACCATACAAACCGATTAAATTCAAGACATACACCTTATATGAGAATCTCCAAAATTTGTTAAATCTTAAAAAATAAACTTTAGATGTTACCGGATATGAGCGCCATAAAATATGTATAAACTTTTGGATTTAACTCAAAAAATAACTGGGTTCATAATCGTATTATACTCGAGTTCGATTTAATGGATGTACAAGACCTTAAATCATGTGATTAATGCAGGAGAAGATGACATTCATTAAGACTAACAAAGAATAATCAATGAATTACATCGAAAATTTGATCCACGAATCCAATACAAGAATTAGCCCTAGACGCAGCATATATATTATATATATATATTCAATCCAAAATTCAAAAATAAGAGAGAATAAACAGAAAGAAAAATGGGACAAAAATTCAATCCCATGGACTTAAATAACACTCCTCCGGCAATTTAGGGTACCTTTCATAGTCCTTACAGTAATCATAAATAACAAGGTTCCTCTCAACCCAAGCAAAGTCCATCTTCTGGTCATCCGAGAGGTGCCAAGCCTCGTATTGATCCCACCAGTTGTTGGTGGTGGTGGAAACACAGGCTGGGTAAGGGTCCTCCCACTGACAAGCGTCGACGCTGAACTCCTTGTAGGACGACACGAATGGCGCCTTCTTCCAGTCCGTCTTCTCAAGTCCCCCTCTGGTCGCCCAGTCGTCCGCGTTCCAGATGCTCGAGAAGAGGTACATTGGCTTCTCATTTGGGAAGAAGTTGTTTGTGTAGTTTGCGTTCTTGAACACCCTGACGGGGACTCTATCCACAAAGAACCTGTGGTTTTGAAGGAAGAGGAATTCAGCATTGCTTGGTCATTCAGTAAAAAACTGCATATATATATAGCACTACTGAATACTGACTGACCATAGATTCATGTAGTGGTTCTTGATTCCTAGTCAAGCTTGAATCTTGATCTCAGATGAAGCAATAGTTTTTTGAGGGGGAAAAATTAGGTGGTGGATTGTATAGTTCAATATCTAAATCCCGTGTTGACGAGTATTGTACACTGCATAACCCTTTTCAATTCCTATTAAATTAGTAAGAATATTGTGCACCGCATTGCCTTTTTCAATTCCTTCTAAACCCCGCATTAACGATAGTATTGTGCACTGTATTACCCTTATCATCTCTGATAGTTGAGCTTGTATGTAATGCCAACAAATTGGCTCCTTCCTTGCAAGGTCATAATTCCAATTGCAGTTGTTTGTGTGGCCTAAACATTGTATATTGTTTTTGGAGGGATAATTTTATGAGTTGTGTAAGCTTCCATTCCATTTAGGTACTTACCAATCTCATTAATCCTCATGAATGCCTGTTAAGGAGTCTTGTCTCATTAATCTAACCAAATTCTAACATTTTACTGCTCCACTCAACTCTGTTTATTTACCATGCCATCAGGTTAATCAAGCCAATTTTGGAGCTGGTTAAATGTCTAATCTAAACTTTAAGCAACCCCACAATTTGAGTCAAAAGTAGGCGCATTTACAACTTATGGCAATGTTTGTTTTGGGGATTGAATAATGAGGTATAAGTAATACCACAAGCTAATATATGAGATTGGATACAATATAAGATTATTTTTTTATGTGAGATTATTTTTTTCGGTGTTTGATTAGTAAGATATAAAATAGGATAAAGATATGATTTGACAGAAAATAATTTTGAACTTTTAAATTTTGGTGGAAAATAAATACTGAGGTATAACTAATACCACACCTTCCATGGGTTCAATAACCCGGCAATTTTGGGACAAACAATCCCATCCCACCAACACAATCCCAGGTCAAACACCACATTAAACATTACATTTGTGAGGCGCATGAACTAAAGCATCCAACCCCAAGTTTTTGTCTCACAGGCAAACTACGCCTAGATATCTACTTGTACCAAAACCACGTTGAACATAGATAAATGGAAATGAAATATTCTATTTTTTACACTCATTACAATTATGATGTAGCACTTTCAAATCTTGCAAGCTCAATAATAGCACTTGAGAAATCAGTGAACGGAGAGACTTACACAATCTGGTGGTCGTTCCAGAGGATAGAATAGGAATGGTATTCCTCAGTTGGATCAAACCAAAGCATGTGCCTCATCTCCCTGCCCCCAGTTCCATTCTTGTAAATGTTGGTCTGTATGAGGTAGGGCTGCCCTGTTCTGTTACCCAAGAACTCAAAATCCAACTCATCCCTCTCTGGCCCTGCCCCATTTTCTGAGCACATCTGCAAAATAAAATTCCAGTTTTAGCCAGTAGCCACCGTAATATCCCCAAAAGATCAAATCAAAGCAAGGGTAATTTGGGAAGTCTAAAGTAATTATCATACATAGTAGGCTGTCACAACCCCAGCAGAGTCTCCTCCCACTAGCTTGAGCTTCATGCTGAACCACCCAAATCTGTATCTCTGCTTTGTTTGGAACCCACAACCTGTACAATATTTTCAGATTGAAGAACTAATGTTAATAAACACATTCTTCAAAGTCAATCCCTGTACAGCATATTTACATATATATATTTATATATGTGTTTACCTGTTTCTTTATCCAGAGAGAGATACCAGATCTGCCCATCCTCAGAGGTCTTGAAATGGTCTTCTGACCACATTATACTGAAATTGTCTTCGAATGAAGATTTTGAATCAGCCGCTTGGGTGACTGATAAACAAGAAGAAGCTACCAGGGCTGCAATGCAGAGGAGAGTGGCCATTTGAGAGACCCTTATCAGCATTTTGTCTGGAAGAGACTTGTGAAGCAGAGAAGCTACTTCTCTCCTTTTGATCTTTTGGAAGAAAATGAGCAATAAATGATGTATTTCCTAAAGTATCTGTGCATTTAAAGGGCAGAACCGGAACCAGAACCGGAACCGAGAGTACTTCCAGCGATACATATTCACATCATTACCCTCTAAGATTTTATTAAATTTATTAGTATCAAAGAGAGGCCCGCTAGACTTCCTATTTGATTTAGGCATAACCAGCGTGGTTAATGGCATTTATAGGTTCTGATTGGCTGACAAAATTAATTAAAAATTATTGATTATTTTTTCTAATTTTTTTAATTAATTTTTTTTTATTTTTAACCCAATCCAATGAACCATGTCAAAAACGATTCCTACCCAACTCAACTTCTCAGGTCAAAGCTCAGACTGAGCGAAGCGGCTTATAAAGAGAGTGTGACCCAAAGAAAATAGTCGAAGCAGTGTTTTTTTATTTTTAACCTAACCCAACGAATTACGTGAAAAATGTGATCAAAGAGAGAGGTATTTAAAGTACACACCCAAACATTTCGATATGAGATGCTTAATTAAATTTTATTGTATATTATTTTTATATCAAATATTTATACTTTTATTATATTTTTAATCAAATTTTAACTAATTAAACAACTCGTATCGTGTTTTAGGCAATTGGGAATGGGATTTAGAGAGAGCTAAGAAGGGTTTTGAGAGTTTGAGGAGGGTATTCTAGGAATTTTAGAATAATGCAAGGGAGGCTGACAGGGAACAAAAGAAGATGGCCAGAAGGGCATGAGAAGTACAGGCTGCCCCTTGAGTTGAATTTTTGGTGGTATAAAATCAAAACAGCGTGTAGGGTCCACAGTGTTTTGAATGTTTTTGGATTTGACAACTGGATTTAGTTGTTGGAAGCGACTGATTAATGGGCCATTTTCCATTTTGCAGTAGAAAATAATGCAAAAGAAAGATGAAAGTTTGAATTAAAGATGACAAATTACCATTTACTTATAAATATATATGTATATTCATATATAATACTGAAACCGTGTATTTTTACTTCGCACTTCTCATGCTTCTAGATACTTTTGACATTCTTATTTGCTGTTCATTCTTTTTCTTTTTAATATATTTTTATAAATTTTGTTTCTGTTATTACTTACTACATTCATTAGTAATTTAAACTCTTTCTCTCCCTATTTCCCTTTCACTTTTATTTACTAGACTTTTACTTTTATATATATATCACTAGAAAAGGTGAACAAATATTCTGAAACCCAAATCCATAAGTAAATTAGAAAAATAATCATTTTGTGAACAATGATTCAATCATCAAACTAATTAGAACTGTCTCATACCGTCATATATAAATTACATATAGTGCATAAATAATTAAAATTACAAAAAAATTAATATTTATACATGTCACTGATACAATTCAGTTTCTATTAATAAGTTATTTTTTTTTATCACACTGGGTTTGAAATATGAACTGAATCATTTTTTTATATTAACTCACAACTTTATTAATTTACTCGCTCGAATCAATATAGATTTTAGATAATAGTAAATCTTACTTGAGTTAAGTTATGAATAACTAGATATAAACCCGTGCCTAAAGGCACGGGATTTGAATTTCGAACCGGAGCACGGCCTCTCCTTCCCCCCTCCTTTTCTCTCTCTCTCTGCCCTGTCACACATGTCACATCAAAACTATGAGCAAATTTGTAAAGATAATGATTCCATTAATTAATTGACGAACACAACAGCGTTTATTTGATCTAAATTTGTGCATCCGATGCTGGCTAAAGATACCCAATTGCTTGCTTTGTCAACACTCTCAATTAATTATGATAATTTTTTTGGTAATTGAGCTGATGTATATATGTATGATATATAAAAATTAATATTAAACATGTGCTATCATAAAAACATTTACATGCAATTTGATTTCATTATTGCAATATTTTATTTATAAAATTTAATTTATCAAATGTTGATAAGTTATGAAATTATCTGTCCTATTAATTTTAATAAGAGATTTTATTTTATCTTTTAAATTCATGTTTATAATTTTTCATGATTTGACAAGTCAAAAAATGTAACTTATATATCAATTTTACCAAAAACTCGTGATATCTCAAAAAGACCAATTTTGTTTGATTAAACTATCTTAATTAATTAATAAACAAGGTAAAAGTACTAATATAGATATTTACAAATTGGTTTTGTAAATGATAATATTGCAAAAATAGTTTTCATTAGTAAATAATTTTATCAAACATCATAAATTGTATAATTAATTCATTTATTAAAGTTTGAATAAAAGCATATTATTGTCATTGTTTATATGGCTTGTATTTGCGAATTAATTTTGTGAATGGTAGTGTTGCAAAAATTGTATTGTTGTTAGTAAAATAATTTTATTAAACATTATAAACTGCATGTATTACGTTGATTATTAAAGATTGAAACTCTCTTTTTAATGTACCTTAAGCTATTTAATGCATGAGTTTTAATACATTTTTTTATAACATAATTTGTAAAAAAATATTAAGCAAAAAAAATTTTTTTTTTGATGAAATGACATATCTAACATTGTTTATTTTAGTTTTGGTCAATTATTTTTAGACATAAAAAATCAAGAATCATAGGCTTGGTTTAGTCACTATTAGCTAGATTTTTGTCTTCTATTATTTTTTATGAAAATTTAATTTAATTCTTTTGATAAGTGGAATTAACATTTATGAAAAAATTTTCAAAAAAAGAAATACCTACAAATAGAAAAATCAAATATATATACAAATTTAGAATTACATTATTATTTTTTTGTTGAATATATCGAGTCTCAGATGATATAAAAGTTTTTGTTTGGTCTTTAATTGAAATTCTACCAAAAGATTTGGGGTCATTTTAAGAATTATAAGAAATCAGTTTGAAATCGGGCGGGCTAATAATCGTCCATTAATATCGGACACACACACGGAGCTTCATCTCTCTCTCTCTCACCACTGTGCGGATTCCTCAAATCTCATGCAAACACTCATCATTCATCACCATCATCATTGTCATAATCATCATCCCTCCGATTGGCCCCAAACACTAATTTTCTTTCTCTTTCTTTTTTTGATAGGTACCAAACACTAATTTTCGTCAAAAGCTCTTTCATTCAATCTGTGCAATGCTAGGGTCATTCAATTCCTGACCGACACGGACCTTATTCTCAAATTCGTCAATCATCGATGTCGAAAGATACCTCCTCTGTTCAATTACTCTGTGGAAATGCTTCTAAGAATGAATTATCGGAAGGGAACGAGAATGAGTTTGAAAACGAGTCGAATTTGATTCACTTTCCGCCCCCAAGGACACCTCTGAACACAATACCAGATCCGTCTCAGTACAAGCGAGAACTTCTAGAGCTCGATTTCGAATCCAAGGATAAAGGCCGAGCACGTCGGTTATCGGATAGGAAAATTGAAGTTTCTGACGGTCAGTTTACCCTGAACAAAGCAATTGGAAATGTGGGCGGTTCGAATTATGGAACTCCTAGGGTTTCACTTTCTGCCAGAGGGAAGGCGCAGTCGGAACCAAACTCCGCACAAAGTACTCCCACGAGGAGTATTTCAAAGGTTTCTAATTTTGGGGCATCATCAGGGGCTTGTGTTGGGCCAAGGCCTCCTCAGCACTATGGAGCAAGAGGGGGGAGCTCTTCTAGGGTCATTTCTAGGGAGATTTCACACGTGAATTCCGAGCAGTCAATTGAAGTCCCGCATTTTGAGCTTGTGGAAGATCCTTCATTCTGGAAGGATCACAATGTGCAGGTATGTTTCACAATCTTTCAATTGTTTCACTTTTGT
This sequence comes from Pouteria glomerata, assembly GCA_035590655.1. NCBI lineage: Eukaryota > Viridiplantae > Streptophyta > Magnoliopsida > Ericales > Sapotaceae > Pouteria > Pouteria glomerata. Next base: position 26,507,602 of record JAVXUM010000046.1, read on the forward strand.
CGGCTTCCTACTTGAAGTGCTGAATGTTGGGGAATACAGGTTTTGATACGAATTAGACCTCTAAGTAATAGAGAGACTGTATCTCAAGGATTTGGCCGATGTTTGAGGCAAGACAGTGCACAGACCTTAGTGTGGGTTGGCCATCCCGAAACCAGATTTACCTTTGATCATGTAGCTTGTGAAACGATATCACAGGTAATATTCCAGTTGATAATAATGCCCATTAATCATCGATAATATCGTTGCACCCCATAATCAAAGAAATGCATGCAAAGTGCAAACACATATATAGGTATCCATACTAAGATGCATCAGCTGAAGCTTTATGTGGATTCTAATCTGATTTTTTGAGTCTTTGTAGGAAAAGCTTTTCAGGATTGCTGGATTACCCATGGTGGATAATTGCATGTCTGGATATAATAGCTGTATGTTTGCTTTTGGTCAGGTATTATTTTCCAGAGACTCGGAGGTCATTATATGCCTATAATGTATAATTACGTGATTTTGAGGTCTTAGAAGTTGTCTTGCAGACTGGTAGTGGGAAAACATATACCATGATGGGTGAGATATGTCAGATGGATGGTGAGCTGCATGAAGAATGTGGGATTACTCCCCGTATTTTCGAATATTTATTCACAAGGATTAGAGAGGTTAAAGACACAACTCTGCATAAGTTCTATGATGAGATTATTTTCAGGCATCTGATACACTCCTTTCTTACTCCTATATTTTCCTTCTGAAAATCTTGTCTAGGAGGAGGAGAAAAGAATGGATGAAAGGTTGAAGTACAACTGCAAATGTTCATTTCTAGAGATATACAATGAGCAGATAACAGACCTCCTGGAGCCTTCGTCAACCAATCTGCAAGTAATTTTAGTTGCACTTGATTAATTAATGGGGAATTTCATCATACATTTGCATATAGTGAGTTATGCAATTGCTTTCATTCTATAGCTCAGAGAAGATTTAAAGAAAGGAGTATACGTTGAAAACCTTACAGAGCATGGTGTGAGAAATGTCAATGATGTTCTCAAGCTTCTATTACAGGTGTGACTCAATTGTGAATGTTTGTGTTATATTATTACATGTTAAAGCGTAGATTTGACTTCCACATTTTTTTATCCTAGACAGGGTGCTGCAAATAGGAAAATGTCAGCTACCCATATGAATAGTGAGAGTAGCCGGTCTCACAGTGTCTTTACGTGCACAATTGAAAGCCATTGGGAGAAAGATTCCACGACCCATCTTAGGTTTGGAAGGTTAAATTTAGTAGATCTAGCTGGTTCAGAAAGGTATGGAGTTAATTTTACAATCTTAGGTTCTTAGGTTGTTTTGATTCTCCGCTGAACTCTATGTCATCTCTTCTTATTTTATTTACTTATTTATTTTTTTTTGGTGGTGCAATTGGCTTCTCCGCTGAACTCACGGATTGATTTATTTAGGCAAAAGAGCTCCGGTGCTGAAGGAGATCGTTTGAAAGAAGCAGCGAATATCAATAAATCTTTGTCAACTCTTGGGTAATTTTATCAGAAACCTATTTCTCAGTTAGGTTGCACTGAACCAACTGCAGTAATTTTCAGTGGTTGCTTTCCATTATTATACTTGCCTTTTCTATGTTGTTTATTTGCCCAATGGTGTAATACTTCCTTGACTTGAGACTATATTTTAAAGACAACTCAACCCCACTAAAAGAGTCTTAATCCAGGTTGCTTGTAGTAGCTGCCTGAACGCTATATTCCAAAGGAATATTCTTTTAATTGATTTTAGTTGATGAAATGTGTTACTCTCAACTGTTTGTCTTCCTAAGACGTTGAAAGATGGCTCTAGATGGACATTTATCTAAATTCAGAATTCCAAATTGGTTTGCTTCAGGGTTAATTATCAGAAGATAATTTAAGGATTGACTCAAGAGTTGTAATGTTCTACAAAACAACTACCAATTATGAAATAAACAAAATACTTACATATAAATTCGATGTAGGAAACCTACCAACTAAACACGTACATAAAATGAAAAACAATACATATAATCTTCAAGGGCAGCCTTCAAAATTGGAAACCGCTGTCTAGAGGGTAGAGCGCTTGCTTTAAAGTCGAAATCTTTGGGTTGCAATTTGTGTGCACACAAATTATGATTTGAATCCATCCATCTTCATTTGCAAATAAGATTTTAGAAGTTCAACACATTTGTTCCGGAATATTAACTTGTTACAGCCCACAATATGTAAATCTTATGAGCCAAGTCTTCATTATGCCAACTACAGAAGTCAAACTAAAATGGCCAATATCCAGAACTTATAATCCTTTAATATGTATTACTGTTTTAATAACACGATGGCAAGAAATATTTTTCCATGCCTTTACCATGTTGAGCTGGTAAAACTTGTTTATTCAAGGACATCCCATCGTAAAAATCTGACAGGAATCCTCCCTGAATTAATCTTCATAAACAACCTATAAAAGATGCTCTTGGAAGGCTTTTCCATGGTGGATCCTTCTGATACACTCGACCTTATTTGAAACAGCTCAGATACAATATTCATAGTGATAGTAGTGTGATTGGAATATGATTCTAAGCTTAATAATATCTTCATACAGTTTTATCATGAGTGTAGAGTTAGAGGCATTTCATTCTGTGCGTTTCAGGTCTCTTAATCTATTCTTTGTACGATTTTATTCTTTTGTGCTTGTAGCCTGGTGATAATGTCTCTGGTGGATTTAGCACATGGGAAACATAGACATGTGCCATACAGGGATTCTAGACTCACATTTCTTCTTCAGGTTAGAGAAATAAAGCCCTTGACTACATGATGACTTGTAATTAATTATATCGGGCTCCTGTCATGAGATATATATCTCAGACTGCAGATGGTGTTTCTATTTGGATGCAGGATTCTCTTGGTGGGAACTCAAAGACAACAATTATTGCAAATGTTAGCCCGTCTATTTGGTATGTGTTAAAATTAAATTTTCTTTGTGTGCTAATTTTTATTACTTGTTTTTGCTTTTGTATATATAGATATCTATATATAATTTCTTTCCGTTATGGCTGCAGCTCTGCAAATGAGACTTTGAGCACTTTGAAGTTTGCTCAGCGTGCGAAACTTATACAGAATGATGTACTGACTTCTAGCTCAATATTTCTATTCCCGTTCTAATATACCCATAACCCTTTTTTGGGTTTATTTTAATTTTCCTTCCAATTTTTTAGGCTAAAGTAAATGAAGATGCCTCTGGTAATATAACAGCACTGCAGCGACAAATCGAACAGTTACAGGTATGGGTTAGTCACATTGTTTTGCATGATCCACATGTTAATGACATTGACGCATTTATATATTTCAAACAGGGTCAGTTGTCCTTTTTGATGAAGCAGTATAACATTTCACGGTCCGTTTCAAGTTTTCAACAATCTAGCTTGGGTGATTCCTCGGAAGAAAATGACTCTTCTGGGGAAATAAATATGTGTGATAATCATAATGCAATAAGTGTCCGGCAAAGGAAGGTATCTTTATGTCTACATTTATAAATTTATTCGTTCCTGTCCTAGGGGTTGCATAGCAATGTGCTAATTTATATGTGGCAGACAAAATGTTTGGAAGCTACCTTATTTGGTGCCCTCAGGAGAGAGAAATTGGCTGAGAATGCAGTGAGGAGATTAGAGGCTGAAATTGAACAAGTGAATTGCTTAGTATGTCTAGCTACAAATGAGCTTTAAAATTTCTTTATTTCATTTAAAAAATTCGAAAAAAATTATAGTAGCCATCTTTACTAACTGCTATGTTTCCATCCTTATATCAGAAAGCCCAGTGGCTTCTTGAAGAGTTAAATAAACAGTTGTGCATTCTATTGCAGGCTCAGCAAAGGGAGGAAGATGCTCAGTGTGCTAAAATGTTACTAAGGTCCAGAGGGGAAAAAATTAAACGATTCGAATTGTTTGTAGGTGGTTCAATCTCGGGTGACAAGTATCTTATGGATGAAAATAATGCTTTAAAAGAAGAGATTCTGCTGCTTCAGGAAAGGATTGATAAAAATCCAGAATTGATCCGGTTTGCATTAGAGAACATTAGGCTCCAACACCAACTGAAATTGTAATTCTTATTAATATGTTGCCCAATGTTTGTTATGGTGCTAACTTTTCGTTTTCTAATGCTACTTATTGCTGTTGCTGCCAGATTTCAAGATTTCTATGAACAAGGAGAGCGAGAAAAATTGCTTACTGAAATTTCAGAATTGCGTGAGCAGGTCTTAGGAGATTCTTCTCTTCTTACTTTTATTTTCCTACTAGAACACTAAAATAAGTTCACACTGCAAAGGGCAGCATTTTAAAACATATCCTTGTGCAGCTGCTGGAAAGTCTTGAAAGAAACCATAGCAAGCATAAATTTCCTTTTATAGCAGAAAAACAGGTTTGGATTGTAATTTGTGGTATGGTTTGATCCGAACGGTTGCCATCTATAATCGCTAAAGCTCTTAAAGTTGCAGGAAGATCATGCTGTAGAGGAGCTGGAAGCCTGCAAGCATATGAACTCCAAATTAATAAGGTATATTTTGCTCGTTCGATTTCAATTATCTTAATGCATGTTTATGCGTGAAACTCCCTATGCCTAGCCCCATATGCTGCTTATATCTTCTCACTTAACTGTGGGCTGCTCAGAAGTTTTGACATTATTCCTTTCTTGATTTTCATCTGTTAAGGACCCATATGGTAACATTTATGCGTTTTTTGTTTTGGTTTAAATATTTTTATTTTCAATTTTTTGTTTCAGTTGCCGTTTTTTCTTAAAAATAAAAACAAAAAACATGTTAGGTAATGTAATTTTGTTTAGAATAATTAATTTTTTATTTTAGTTGACCAAACCGAACCAAACCGAACCAAACTAAGCCTTTTCCTACTAGGTGGTGTCGGCTATATAGATTTGATGACGCCAATCAAGTCTATTAAGGGTTATATCCTTTGTTAAAACCTTTTTATATAACTAGTTGAATTTAATAAAATATATCTAAATTAATTAATTTAATTTTATGAATTATTTAATGAGGACAATTAATAAATAAAAAATTTCTACAATAAATTATTATTTTAATTATTAAAATTAAATTAAATTAATATTTTAATAAAGTAAATAATTTTAAGATGTAATTATTACTTATTAAAAATTTTTAATAATAAATTATTATTTTAATAGTAAATTCATTTTAAATAAAATATATTATTTTAATATGTAATTATTATTTATTAAAAAAATAATTTTAATCTAGTAAGGCAAAAAATAATTTTAATCTAATTAATAAATTATTATTTTAATTATAATTAATTTAATTTCTATAAAAATAAATATTTTAATAT
>JAVXUM010000046.1:26585933-26598593 GCA_035590655.1 Pouteria glomerata
TGAATTGGCCACCATAATCTGGTGCGTTGCCTGTATTATTATATTACCAGTATAAGACTCACGGTATATTACTGTAAATTCTTAGTCTTGGCTTACATACAGTCTCTATATCTTCAGCAGCACAGATGACGTAGGTTAGAAAGCTACACATTTAATCAGTTTATAGATGTTGTTTCCTCCTAGTATCACCCATAACAATGTTAACAACCTCCCATTTTCTCAGCCAATGTCAGCCTCCCTGACTGAGTGAAGCAAAATTGACCTGTGTAAGCAAGAGTGTAACAATGCTTACCTTTGTATTTGCTGCTTCTGTGCTGTATTTTCAATTTCTGGTAACAGCAACATATGTATAGGGCTTGGATTTTCTTGTGAAAAAAGTAAAACAAAGTTAAAAATGATGAAAGTACTTGATGGTTATTAATTATTTGGAATACACTACTAGAGCTTTGAGATGAAGCCCCTTACCTTATTTTTCTTGTTCTGAATCTCAGCTGTGTTTGGGTCCAATTTTATTTTATTTTTTATATTAAAAAGAAAAAATAACCTACTTGTGAGTTTTTGTGCTGAAGGCAACTTTTTATGTTTTGACAGCTCCCGCTTGTTCATTTGAGAAAAACTACAATGAGTTGCTTCAGCTGCTGTGCAGAAGATGATATGCCAAAGGCTGCTGATAATGGACCGTTTGTGGCAAATAACTCAGGAGGTAATTGTCTATGCTCAGGTTGTAATATTTAAATGTCTTGCAATGTTTTCCTATTCATTATTTGAAACATTAATGTTGTTTTAAACTAATATGGCGAAGGGCAGATATGAATTTTATTTGCAATGAATATCAGGACTTGTAATTCATGATTTGAGTGCAGAAATAGGGAGATTTAGTTCATTTTCCATTCATTTAACTAGTTTCCTAGCCCTAGGTAGAATACCAAACATTTTCAGGGTAACATATCTCATGTTGGCTCCTTTGTGCAACTATCACCGTATGATTTACTTGTGTACTTACTTTTTTATTCACTTCATATTCTGTTGTTTGGATCTGTGTTGTTCACTTATATGTGTTACATTTAGCATCTTGCAGTGCTATGTTATTCTCCTTTGCTTTCAATTTTTTGGTTTTTTAAGGCTTCTGATTTACTTGATATTAAACTGAGTGGAAATTTACAATTTAGGGAACTATGGAGGTTATCATACTGAAGCTGCTTCAAAGGGCACAAAAACTATAGATATCCAACCTGTTGCCGTCCCTTCAATCCCAGTGGATGAATTGAAGGAAATAACAGACAACTTTGGTACAGATGCACTGATTGGGGAGGGCTCGTATGGAAGGGTTTATTATGGTGTTCTTAAAAGTGGGCAGGCCGCAGCCATCAAAAAGTTAGACTCCAGTAAGCAGCCAGACCAGGAATTTTTAGCACAGGTTGGGTCTACCACAATATTTTTGTCTCTTAAAGTTACATCATAACAAATTTTTGATCAGTTTCTTCATGACTTTAACAGGTTTCAATGGTATCAAGACTGAAACATGAAAATGTTGTTGAGCTTCTTGGTTATTGTGTGGATGGAGGTCTTCGAGTCCTTTCTTATGAGTTTGCTTCAAATGGATCTCTTCATGATATTCTTCATGGTAAGTAGTTTCAAGTTTTTTCTTTTCCAAGTTCTACTCTTAATGCTACGTTTGGAATGTGGATTTGTAGAGAGAAACAAAAGTGAAGGATAAGGGTAGGAAAGCAAAATGAAGGTAAAAAGTCATATTTATTTCAATTTTTGGTCGACTTAGGAAATTGAGAAGAAAATGAATAAATATTGTCAAAAATTTAATTTTTACTTGCTTAAGCATAAAAAATTACACAAACTAGTAATTTTATTTTCCCTTCACTTTTTCCTTTCTTCTCCACAAATCCATGTTCCTAACATAGCATAAAGGACAATTAGAATTACTTTTCGTTCTTGCCAGTTCTGAAGGCTTCTACTTCGGCAGTCGATATAGTTAAGGCCTTCTATAGTTGGTTCTCACAAGCTTAAGAATGGATAATGAGCCTAATGACTGCAGTCTTCTGCTGCAAAACTATTTTGAGAGATGTTGTATGGCTCCGTTCGTTGTGCAAATACACGGTGCATTCATTTACAATAGTTCCAACTATTGCTTCATAGCCACTTAAAATATCCAATTTGAAAATGCCTTGAAATTCACTTCCCTTTCAGTGAGCTAACCCCCTTTAAGCTTATAGTATCCATTCATAAGTGGATTGCCATTCACCCTATTGATAAAATTTTGCTTTTTTCTGCAGCAATAAAACATTGACTTCAGATCTAAAATTGCATAGTGTATGTTTAACCCCATCTTGCAAGCTTCTTCACATACGAGCAGTGGAAACTCACAATAATGCAATTGAAATGCAATGACCTGGCAATATTTTCTTGCAAATTCATCATTTAATCATCTTGGCAGCCGCTAGACCATAAATAGTGGTTGCTTCCCACCTCCTAGGTGATGCACATAATGGTCTTCAATTTGTGGATGCAGGAAGGAAAGGTGTTAAGGGGGCAAAGCCTGGTCCAGTTCTGGCATGGGCACAGAGAGTTAAAATTGCTGTTGGGGCTGCAAAAGGACTCGAATATTTGCATGAAAAGGCACAGCCTCATATTATCCATCGTGACATTAAGTCCAGCAATGTCTTACTTTTTGACGATGATGTTGCTAAAATTGCGGATTTTGATCTGTCCAATCAAGCCCCTGATATGGCAGCACGTTTACATTCCACTCGTGTTCTAGGAACCTTTGGTTATCATGCTCCAGAGTAAGCAAGTGTTTTCTTTTGGACTAGGTGCTCTTAATTTTTCCCAGTTCCCGAATTTTTTTCTAGTATCCACTAGGAATCATAATTGATGTTCGCTTTCCAATTGCATCTCTCTCTCGCTCTCTCACATTGTTTTGAAGTGGCATCTTAAAGGTATCACAAGTGTCTTTTAAGTAATTTGACTTTGGGTGGCAGATATGCAATGACTGGACAGCTGAGTTCAAAGAGTGATGTCTACAGCTTTGGTGTTGTCCTCCTAGAACTCTTGACCGGGCGGAAACCTGTTGACCACACATTGCCACGTGGACAGCAGTCACTTGTAACATGGGTACTTTATTTTATTTATTTTTTCCTCTGCTAACTAAATTGTGTTTGTCGGGCTTATTTTGAACTTGTAGTTATAATATTATTTTTCCAATCTGGCTCAATCTTTTACTTGCATCCAAATAGGCAACACCAAAGCTCAGTGAGGATAAGGTGAAGCAGTGCATTGATGCAAGACTGGGAACAGAATACCCTCCTAAGGCTGTTGCAAAGGTAATTTATATGTCTTAGATTGTCATTAACATGTATTTGTAGATCCCCAGTGAATTGTTGCTGTTATTTTCTCCAAATTCTTTGTAATTGTTAAAAGTAAGATAATTGAATCCAGCTTAAAAAAAAAAAAAAAAAAAAAAAGAACGAAAGAAAGGAAAAAAACCTTATGCAAGGGGTTTATCTTTCCTTGTCACTGATGCTGTAGTACGGTGCCTCTCCTAGATATTATGATCCAACTTTGGATTAGATTTTCAATCTGATGAATATCTGCGAGTTCTTTACATCATTTAATTTGCTTATATTGTCACCTGACAAAATCAGATGGCTGCTGTTGCTGCATTGTGTGTGCAATACGAGGCTGATTTCCGGCCGAACATGAGTATTGTTGTTAAAGCTCTGCAACCTCTGTTGAATGCTCGATCTGGACCTCCCAGCTAGTGAAACACCAAGCTCGTGAGAATTTTACTCCTACCAGCTTCTGTTGCCAAATTTGTCTGGTGAGATTTGTTTGTCAGTAGGTTATTGTGGATAGGCACACTTCAGCCATCAAGAGACAGAAGTTCATTTTTTTATGTTATACACACAATTTTCTGCAGATATTCTTTCAACTTAAGTTGGGTGGCACTTATTTCCATTTGGCTTTTTTGAAGGGTTTTAATTGTTGGAATTCATGGTTTTAACAATGATTTTTTTTTAATAAACTTTAAATCAATATTTATGTGGGGTCCACATGTTATTAAATTTGGATCAAAAGTGAAATTAAAAATATTTCATTTGGAATTTATAGTTATATATTCAATTGTTTAAAATCATGAATTAATTAAATGAAAATTAGCTTCAAAAATAAATATTTAGGCAATAGAGAAAGTATGTTTGTTCCATATTAAAATGAATTAATTCATAACTTTGTATATGTCAAGTTTGGAATAAGAGGAGAGTCCCAAGGGCACCTATGTCTTATAGAAGGGGAAGATCTAAATAGGTCAACCTATAACAGACGGCGCCACCCGCTGGGGTAAGGTCAATCAAGATTGGTTAATCCAGTTCTTTTTTTTTTTTTTTAATTTCTCAAGAGTCAGAATTTTGAATTCTGTTATAATTATTCCTCCAACAGTGACTGATTCGAACTTATTTTCCAACATGAAATACTTGCCAGAGTATTATGTTCTTTGATTGTGAATTTTGACTGAGTGGTAATATAAGAATGGAGAGTGAATATCAGTTACGCAGATGTAGGTAATATATATATATATATGGACATTTTTGTTTGAGTTAGATAATAAGAATCATGCAGTTTCCAAAAAAAAAAAAAATAAGAATCATGTGAATGTGTCAACGCAAGCGGTTCAAAATTGAAAATGTGGTTTGCTTCAAAAATTTCAGTAGAACAACATTTCAGAAGACTTTAATTAAAATGAGTATCCTCTCCACAGCAGTGGAAGCCAAGTTTGCAATGAAATGAAAAGGCCATGGAAATCCCACGCCAGTTTTGCTTAACTTGTAATTCTCTCCACTCCACGCCATCTATCAAAAATCAACCTCGGACTTCCACAGGAAGGATGTGTTTAATTTCTCTGATGGCAAAGCACCAGCAGACTCTGATATAAACCCTTTAACACTAACGGGGTTTTGATTTGTTCTAGACTAGTGAAAGTTACAGCTGAATTACCTTGAGTTGCTCGGTCAAGATGCCAAAGAATCACATACAGAATAAACACATATACATATCTATGGGAAAGAAATTGTCAGTTAATTTCCATTGTCCACAACAGAACTTTCTTCAAATGCAATCACAAAATCTAATCCTTTGCCTTTTATTCACAGCAATGCCCATTGATCAATAATATTCGTGTATAACTACAATGATCTATGAGAAGTTGTAAACTACAACAATCTATGGGAAGGGGAAAATAATAATAATAATAAAAGAAAAATTACCACACAAGACCCTGTACAGAGTACCAGCCGTAGTCTATGCATTTTAATGCCATCTTCAAACACAAAACAATCTTCTCTCCAACATCTACAAGTGGCAAAGAAGAAACCAAAAGACAAAATGCCATCCCTTGGCCTGCCTTGAAAGGATTGAAACAATGTAGATATCACCCTTTAGCATAAGCTGCTCAAAAATCTATAAATGACTTGCCCGCTTGGTTAAGCCCTGTGGTTTCTTCTATTTCCAGACTTCAAGACTGGATTGTCGCTCTTATCCGTGTCAGAGTTCTCCATTTGAGATACAGCTTCTGTGGTTCCAGAATGCTTCCTTCGACGTCTTCGATCCTGAATGAATGTGCAGCCGCATTAAATATTTGAAGGTAAGACGTCCCAAAAGGAAATTCTAAGTTTCAAACAAATAAATTTTGTGGTTGAATGTGTGTTTGCTAAAAAATGCATGCTAAAAATGGTACTACTTTGTACTTTTAAATCTCAGATAATACCTCTCGTGGTATGGGATACTCCTCTGATTCAAGCATGCGGACAACTTGACTCATCTTTGGTCTCTTGTCTGAATCTGGGTCTACACACCTCAAAGCAGTCAAAAGGGCCCTTTTAAGGGCACTTGTGGAGGGCCTGACCTCAATGTTTGGATCAACAACTTCTTCTGAGCGTCTGCTGCCAACCATCATTTTGAGCCAGTCAACCAGATTTACCTTCAACAATAGTCACCAATGTCAAAAATTAGGAAAAATGTGACTCTATCATGCCGTTTCAAAGACCAAAGTGATATTTAAAAATGTTATAGCAGAACATGTCTGCCATGCGTGCTTGCTTTATATTTAACTCACGTGTTAATTTATACTTTTTTTTTTTCATTTTTTTTTTTCTAAGAACACTTTAGTATTAACTTATGTGAATGTAGCAGGTGTATTGAAAAGAAATCATCTATCTATATAAGCTATAGAAGAAGAAATTGTGCCCATGCCCTCTGCACAAACTTCTTAAAGTTCTTGATTTAAGAATCAATTTTTGCATACCTCATGCACTGGGCGGCCATAATCCACTGGATCTCTTCCAGTAATTGCTTCCAAGAGCAGAACCCCAAAGCTGTAAACATCACTCTTCTCATTTAGGAGGCCACTATTTGCATATTCTGGAGCCACATATCTGTTGAGTTTCAAAAATAATTTTTTTTTCCCCCCCGGGGGGGGGGGGGGGGGGGGGGAGGAGAGAGAGAGAGAGAGAGAGATGGTTATTTCCCAATTAATCACTGCTTCAAACTTAAGAAACAAATGCAATATAAAAAGGAAAAGAATGAAGCACCATACAACTGATGTTGGATAGCCTAAAAACAAATGATACTCACCCAAATGTACCCATAACTCTGGTTGTAATGTGACTCTTTCCAGCACCCAGCAACTTGGCTAGACCAAAATCAGAAATTTTTGCATTGAAGTCATCATCAATTAATATATTACTGGACTTAATGTCTCGATGCACCACTTTTGGCTCAATTGCTTCGTGCAAGTATGCAAGCCTGCAACAGGTATATATCAAGTGTAAAAGAGAAATGAAGCAGCTTCGCTAGGCCAAAAATCAAAAAACTTCTCGGTAACTCAGATCAAAAGAACAGCTTACGCCTTTGCAGTGCCAAGGAGGACTTTCATGCGGGCCTCCCAAGTAAGATATCCGTACTGACACATAGCTCCATGAAGCCATTGCTCTAAGTTTCCATTGTTGACGTACTCATAAACTAACAACCTGAAATTTAGTGCAAGAGAAGTAAGGAAAATAAAAGCAAACTGTAAAAGAAAGCAGCCAATCCCTCCCGAGGTTTAGATTCTTATACTCATTAAGCACTTCCAGCAACTTTCACATACATAAACAAATACTTCCACATATATTGAATATCCAATAGCAAAGTTAAATAGATCAATTCAAGACATACATGAGTATAGAAGGAACTAGGGCAAATGTGGTTCCCAACTTCCCACAAGCATAGTGCCCATTTAATAAACAGGCTGACTGCTCCTCAGTGTTCAAACAATGCTATAGCGAACGAAAAAAGAAAAGTATCTGCTGGTACAACTAATTTATAGGTACAGTATCTCGTATACTTAAAGTACCGTCTGCTTAAACCCAAAAAAAAAATATATATATATATATAGCTTAAAAGAATATGGTACCTGTGAATTCCTTCTATACAGTAACCCAGAAGTCTAACTAAGTTCTTGTGCCGCACATGACCAATAGCCTCAACTTCCACCCTGAATTCCTTTTCTGCTTGTCCTCTACAACAAAATAAGATGGACCACATAAGCTACATAGCCACAGAGAATGTGAATGGAGGCGAACAAGATGGCTATAATGAATATGCCAGTTTGAAAACTTACAGATTGTTGAGAAGCTTCTTAACAGCAACAGGGGTCCCATTGATCAGATGGCCACGGTAAACAACTCCATATCCACCCTCACCGATAACATTTTCCTTTGAAAATCTGTTTGTTGCATTTTCTAGGTCTCTTAATGTAAACCAATGACCCCAACCAAGATGAGAGAATTCAGGCAGACCAGATAGAGGGGAAGGGGCAGTTATTGGATGTGAGGATGGTTTTGTCGCATTAAGCAACCCAACGCTCCCTTTTTCCCCTGACTGAGAGCCATCAGCATCTTTGTCTAACTGATTAAATGAGCCTGATTGGCTGCTATTATCTGCATTTTTTGTCTTCTCCACACTTGAAACCATCAAAAGCTTGTCTGTGTCTCTGTCACTGAACTTGTCATTAAGGATGGGGAAATCACTATCAGGATGAACAAAATTGTTAGCTGAATTTTGATCAACCCGTATCTCTTTGATATCCTTTGACACAGTTGGAATTTGGCTAACAGGAAGATTGTCATTAGCCCTTTTGGCTTTCTTTCGTGAAGTAAGACAAAATGAAAGCACTGAGAGTATAATCACAATGAAAATCCCCACCAATATCCCTATTAAAACCCATGCTTTAAGATGAAAAATTGGCATTTTCTTTGACAATACAGTCTTGAGATTAGATGTCATTTTTGACAACACAAGGATGCCTGCAACATGGAAAATAAGAGAATCAGAACGCAATTCCACATATAAAGACCCATATTACAATCCCATGGGCATATGAATGCGTCCCACATTAGTAGTATGGATGCAGTGTAATAAGTATATACCTCGGGTACCCTCCCTCTCCCTAAGCGAGGGGTGAGTTCTCCCGAGGTATATAACAACCCATATGACCTCAGGTAAAATGCTTAAGTTTGAGATCAAATATATTGCAACAGCCACCCTTTCCTTCAGTCCCACGAATTATGGCGAAAAATGACATCGTGCAAGTAGAAGGACACAAATAACTACAACAAATAATGGAAAGAGAGCAAACTGATCAAATAAACATAACTTCTTCAATCTTCGAAAGATTATGCAATATCTACACACAAACAGAAGGCAGATGAGGGAAAAAAGCACAGTATTTTTTTTTTTTTTTGTGTTCAGCTTTAGCAACTTCCAAACTTGCAGAAACAAGTAAAAAACCAGGAGAACCTGAAGAGAAGAGAACGGTTTTAACAATTTCCCCTTTTCATGAAACAAAATTGTACAACCAGCTGAAAGCTAAATTGGCTAACTACACATATGTATATTATGCACAGACAGAAATGTATTGAGTTTTGTCATTTTACCTTCTAAAAAGAAATTAGATATAAGGACAAGCAGCCTCCTTCACAAACCTCCTCCTCAGCCAACTTCAACAACAAGTGCATCAAATACTCTAGAACCCTAGATCGCTTCTTATAGTAGAAACCCCAAAACCCATTTCAAAATGAACCCATTCAAACACCTACAAATCAAATCATCGCCATTGTCAAGAACCCCAGACAGATATATATGGGCACTTTCTGGGTCGTCTTTATAGCAACCCAAATGCGTTTCTCTGTATCTTTAAAGGCAATGTCCCTAAATAAAAGAGATGACAAGATAGAACCTTTTTTTGAAGTCGAAGGGAATTGCAAGAAAGAACCTGCAAAAAAAGCACATGGAATTCTGCGACGTGTGAGGTGGGACCGTGGGAGTGGGGGATAATAAGAAGGCAGGGACATATCAGTGGTAGGTAATGCCTTACATTACATATATAGTAAAAGAGAAGCATGAAAATTCTAGTTTTTTTTTTTTTTCCTTTTGTATGATTTCAAAAAATTGACTCCGAAGGTGCGTGTGACTGTTCATCAGAAAACTTCGTTAAAATCCGCAACTTGCTGTGCGTTTTTTCATTACTATTTTTATTTGGCAACTCGCAGTTTTGTAAAAATCCTTTGTTATAGACATAATATCAATTTTAAATTACGGAAAGGTTTGTAGTAATTATGAATATAGGGGACAAGTAATCAGTGAGATCAAAGAAAATGTTAAAGGCAATTTAGTGCCTGCCTGCAATGTCAAATGAACACAGACCGGAAGTACAGGGTCCTAGCATTATTAGACAGGAATGATCTACAATTATGTAGTCACTGAACATATGATAAATGTATATTTAACATACGTCTCATTTCAAAATTTTAATCACATAATAATGTTGATTTAATACGGGTTCCATCTCAAAATTTTAATTAGTGCACTACATTATATATTATCACATAATTAGTGTAATGCATTATGTACAATACTTCTATCTAATAATTATTTATTTATTAATTATTACTCTCGTTTATGGGTATTTAAAATTACGAGAACTAGTCTAATTTACTACTACCTCAAGCTATGTAAATTATTTAATATTTAAATATTTAATGATGACTTGGGAAATGGGGAATATTAGGTTGGAGGGTCAAAGAAACGGATTGGATAGCATACCAGCACTGTTATAGTCATAAGTACCCCTTGTTTCCATTTGAAATTAATTATAATTAAAGTACCCTTCTGTGTTTGTGAAGGGAAGGTGCCATGCAGTGACGGGCATGTAATGAATCAGAGAGTACCAAAAAGACCCCTGACCAAAAGAAGGGCCGAAACTTGCTCACATTGCCTTGCCTTTGCAACAGAGTCAAAATCAACAGAGAATGATAGCAGCAATAATTGAATCTCTGAGAAATAAGGTGCAGAGGAATATTCATTGTGGCATGAAAGTTTGATAAGCAACGAAACAGGTGTGCAAGAAAAGGCTTTTAAATCCCCAGGTTTACAGCTAAAATATATTGTGTTCAGACTAAATTAAGATGTTCAAATTACTTCCTTTAATTGGCGTATATGTTCTAAATTACTGTAGTCCTTCTGGTTTTCACTGAAATGATTAGAAACACCTGCTTCAAGTGGTTTTGATTTCTTTTGTCTTTTGCTATTCTGCAAGCAATAGCAGTTTTGCATGTACACTCTCCGGTGGTCTCTCAGCCATTGGATCATTATACATTAACCCGTCACATATATGTCGTCAAATTAGGAAAAAGCAAGGTAGAGGGGATGGGATATTATTTGGCAAATTTATCATTTTTCTTCTGTAAATTAAGCGTGGAGATATTGTGATTGTTACGTTAAAGTTTGATTCATGGTCGTGACATTAAGATTCTAGTAAAATGGTTGTCTTAGTGTTGATCCTTCCAGAGACACGAGATTAGTCTTTTCCCTACAATAGTGATTTTGAAGTACAGGAGGCTGCAATTCGAACAGTTTGTTTGAAAAATCCAAAACCAAAGGTTGTAAAATAGAAATCTTAGCTATGGAAGGTAGCAATTCGAACAGTTAGCCTGGATAGTCCAATGATGGGTTATAATGTCGAAATCCTATTAGAAGGACTTTGTGTGTTTGGCTGGATTTTGATATTATATTATATTATATACTCCAAGACCTCTATGAAGAGGCATACAAGGATTATTTACAAGAGGTTTTTATTATTCTTCAAGAGAGAAAAATTAAATTTTTAAATCCTGACTTTTAAAGTTTTTGAATAAAGATTCATATTTATCATATTTATAGATGTAAGTACGTTATAGAATTACTTTATTATTGTTAATTTTTTTTTTTTTTTATTGTTCTTCTTGCGTATGTTCATCATCAGTTAAACTTTCAATTCTTTAAATTGACTAGTAGACTACAACATGCAACTTATAGACAGTGACCATTTGTAACATCTGCCGTTTTCTATCCACTTTTCTGGAACAGACAGCAAGGTTTCTTATATGTGCTGCACTGGTCTTATTTATGGCGCTAAAAAATTCAATAACCAGAAACTCCTAGGACAACTAATTTTTTTTTTCTTTTTTTTTTTTTTCCTGTAAGATAATCGAAACGGTTTAGTTGGCCGTTGAAGCAATTTAAGTCCATACATAAGGGAAGTTTGTTTAATATTATTAAGTTACTTGCATGTCCTGCATAAAGTGTCCCATTTATTATTCCCAATTGTATTACTCTCATGAACTTGCGAACGTTGATGATGTATTTCCCAGATGTATTACTGTCGTGAACTTGCGAAAGTTGATGATGTCGCTTCTCAAATTTTTGACCTTTTCTGCATCATTATTTGGGCAAAACACTTTAACTCTACCAGCTTGGATCCTATGTGTAAGGTAACAATATACATAGTACACAATGCATTGATTTACATGCATTTGTATATATATTTATTGTCATTTAGAGTGGTGTTTAAACTTCTGTGAAAGGTTAAAAAGAAAGAAAGAAAAAGAAAAAAGGAAAGACATCAAAAGTGGTTGGGTCAACAACTGTAAAACAAAATGGTGCAATTATATTTGTGAAGAAAAAATGCGAACATTCACTGTTAAGCATATAGGGTAGAAATCTAATTTTCATTTTTAACCCTCTCCATGATTCTTTCCGTTATAATTGTGACATTAATGCTTTCTCTTTGCCATATGCTGTCCAGTGGTGCAGAAACAGGGTTTCATTTCTTTCCATGATCGATCTGGGTATACAAAAATGTTACATTATTAGGTTATGTATGTTGGTCCCATCCTAAAAAAAAATATCACAAGGCAGCAGTGAGTATATCATATTATATATTAATTAAAAAACAAGATCTCTCTTTCTTAATTCCCTTTGTCATGCTGTTAATTTTTGATAGTCCAAATAATCAATTTAAAGTTGCCCCTTGAAAAGAGGGCCGGTGGTCTCAGAAAGAAGGGGGGAAAAAAAAACGAATTCACAGTTTATTTAAGGCAGTAGGTCATGCATGCATGCCTAGCCCATAGAACTGAACTAGATTTGTCGACTTGTTTGGGTTATATATTTAAGATGGCTTTACCTGATCAGCACGAACCTGGATGGCACAAACAATGGTTTGTGTTCTAGTAGTTTAAGAAAAAGGAAAAGGTAAATCTAACAGAGGAATAATACCACAACAAAGGACAGCACGAA
>JAVXUM010000046.1:26643909-26654143 GCA_035590655.1 Pouteria glomerata
TCTTTAATTTCAAAGTTGTAAGTCTTTAGTGTAATATTGATTTTCAGATGGATGCAGAAGTAATTTCAGCTGGTATACTTAGAAAAGTTCTGGAAGCAGGTGCTATATCTGTACAAGAAGTGAGAAATCGGATAGGTACTGGTACCGCTCATCTACTACATGAAAGTTTCCGTGTGAAAAACATTCCATCAAAAGTGGATGTCTTGGATGATGATAGTGCTGCTGCATTGAGGAAGTTCTGCTTAACATACTATGATGTCAGGGCTGTAATTCTAGACCTTGCTCTCAAGCTTGACACTATGAGACATCTGGATTTTCTCCCAAGATATCAACAGCAACTGTTTGCACTTGAGGTTATGAGGATACATGCTCCTCTAGCTCATACCATCGGGACCCACCTTTTGTCACTGGAATTGGAAGACCTCTCCTTCCGATACTTGTTTCCTTATTCATACCTTTATATTGATACATGGTTACGAAGCCATGAAACAGGAGGTAAACCTCTAATGGATATATACAAGGAGCATCTGCTTCAGTTCTTAAAATCTGATCCTTTGTTGGCGGACATGGTGGATGAGATCTCAGTCAAAGGACGTTACAAAAGTCGTTATAGCACTATGAAGAAACTGTTGAAAGATGGCCGCAAGCCTGAAGAATTAAATGATATATTAGGATTGAGAGTGATATTGAAGCCAACTTCTAGGGAAAATATGTCTGAAGTTGGTGAGAAAGCATGCTATAGGACACGTGAAATTATCCGATCTTTGTGGAAAGAGATGCCTAACAGGTCAAAAGACTATATTGCCTGGCCCAAAGCAAACGGTTACAGGAGTTTGCACATGGCAGTTGATGTTAGTGAAAATGGAAGGACTAGACCATTAATGGAAATACAAATCCGGACAACTGAGATGCATGCGGTGGCAGTTGGTGGAGTGGCGTCTCATGCCTTGTACAAGGGTGGTCTTAGTGACCCAGAAGAGGTAAGGTTCCATTATGTGATTGAAATTACATTTCAAATTTTATTTCTGCAAATGTTTATTACCTTCGATCTACTATTTGTCAATCAATAAATATTGTAAAAAATTAGATATTTATATTAATTGTGTGAGAAGTGTAGAAAATACATCTAATTTTTTGTCCTTTTTTTTTGTCTGAATCATTGTTGAAGAATTTCAGCATGTTCTTTCCATTTTGTAAATGAGCTAAGGTTCACTTATTTTGGTTATGCTTTTCTGTTTATTCTTTTTTCAAAACAAACCAAAAAAAAAAAAAAAAAGAAGGAAAAAAAGAAAGAAAGAAAGAAAAAGCCCTGAGGAGGAGGGTGGAGGGTAGGGAATTCCTATGGCAAACTTTTATGCTTTTAGGCCTGCAGATTCTTGCGGATGCAGGTGACAAAGCTTATAGTTTGACTATTTGTAGTAGACAACAGGATTAAGGTATCAATTTTCTGTTGATGTCAGGCAAAGCGGCTCAAAGCAATTATGATGGCTGCAGCTGAACTTGCAGCAGTGCGTCTCAAAGATCTTCCTTCAACAAATCATAAAGGTATTGAAATTGATAACAGAGATCAAGTATTCCGTCTTCTTGACAAGAATGGAGATGGTACGATCAGCATCGAGGAACTAATGGAAGTGATGGAAGAGCTTGGTGCCCAAGGGGGTGATGCACTGGAGATGATGCAGCTCCTTGATTCAAACAGTGACGGTTCTTTGAGTTCAGATGAGTTTGACATGTTTCAAAAGCAGGTTAATGGCGATGCTTTATTATGATTAAACTAATTAAAAACCCAAAATCAGAAATCATACCAGATTCCTTCTCTTGAATAAGAAGTTTAGGCCCCGTTTGACAAATTTTCCAATCATCAATTTTCATTTTTATTTTTTAGTAAACTAAACATTAAAATTTGTTTGGTAAATTTGATTCTAGTTTTCAGTCCAAAAAAATAAAAACTATTTTAAAATTTTTTAAAAATTATGAAAATATAAAAAATTTGTTTTCTCAAATTTTCATTTTCTTCTACAACCGCCACCACTACCACAACCAATCACAATTATCATCCATCACCCACCGCTAACTGCCGCCGATCGTTAGCACATCTCTGCCCACTGTTGACTAACCACTTTCGGCCACAGCCATCACTGCACATCTCTGGCCACTATTGACTAACCACCACCCACCTTTGACCACCATCTTCGCTGTTAACTGCCACTCACCTTTGACCACTGCCATTGATCACCACCCTCTTACCACCTCCACCATTACCATCAATTGACCACTATCTATCTCCGACTACAGCTGACCGGATACCTCAGACCACATTGATCGCCACCACCACATCAGGCCACCGCCACTGTTGATCGACCATTACTCACTTCCGACCACTGTTGGCTGCCACCATCTCTAGCTATCGCAACTGTCGATTGACTATCACCAACCTCCGACCATCTTCGAGCTCCGAATGATATTATTGTTGGTTGCTACTTTACCTTTGGCCGTTGCCGCCAGCCACCCATATCTAATGACGCCTCTATTGTGGGTTGCCACCCACTGCCGCCTGCCACCCGTTCAACACTACAATTACCAATCAACAACTATTGCTACTAGTTCACTTTTCAAGCTTTTTTTTTTTTTTTTACACTATGAATGTCAAAACTAAAAATAAAAAAACACAAAAATTAAAAATTGAACACAAAGACTGAACAAAAAAATTGAAAACTAATAGTTTTGTAAAGCGGGCCTCTAATATTTAGCTTGATGATATTGTATTTCCAATTTCTGTTGTTATTTTGAACTATAAACCTTGTGGCTAGTAATAATATTTTGGAAATCCTGTCCAGCATTGGACAAGTTAGGAGAGTTTCAGTTACATTTTTGCTTTCTTCTTCCCCTCACCGAATCTTGAATTACTCTTTTATAACCTTTCTCCTTCTGTGGAAGAATGCATGAGATTGGTCATCCTATTTTGGCACTGTACATCCATAATGAAGCCTGGAGTAGCCAGGTAGCACGAACAGATTGACGTGGCAACCTTACTTTTATATTGTTGCCATAGCAAAAAGATTTAGTGCATTCCACTTCTGTATTTTGGTTTATCTATAACTCTTTATTTCTGTCAAACATTCTGTAGGTTGAATTGATGCGAAACTTGGAGGATAGGGATGATCAATACAAGACTCTGTTGAATGAGAAGCTTCAAATGACTGACAGCAGTGTCTTCGTTCAGTCATACAGAAGAGAGCTTGGAGATAGCCTAGCAGTCAGTTAGCCATGTTCACTGCTAATTAATGTGAACTTTTGAACTTACTGCGGTGAGGAGATGCTTAAAATTGCCCCCAGCGCTACCTAGCTAAGGTTCTAAATATATAGTGTGCTCTATATAATTCAATTTGATCATGTGTAAATCTATTTCTACATATGTAAATCTATTTTATTATGTAAGAATTGATGAGGAAAAACTAAAGAAGCCAATTGAATTTTGTATATGGAATTAAAGTAATGGTATGGTTGATCAGGATTAGAGTTGCATTTGGGTGCCATTTAAGGGTGAATTTAATATTTACTCGACATTACACCATTATAGGATTGTGTGGTAGTAATAGGAAAAAGGAGCAATTAATGTTGTTCCCCTATTTACCCATGCATCTTAAATGAAATGATCCAATTGTTTTAATTAGGTTCAGTGTAAAAAATAAAAATAAAAGAAATAGATAAGAAGGAAAAGGTGGAGACTATAGAGGCCGGGATGCATTTGGCGATCAATAATTTGGTTGGAACGGACCTGCTTTCTTAGTACCAGTCCCTTCTTTTTGGGTATATGTTAACATTTTTTCCCAGAGGGATGGAAGCAGTCGGAACATAAAGCGTTTGGCACGCATTACCATCTGAAGTCTCAACCTACAAGCTTTGAATACGCTGCTAACACATCTATTTTGTGCCAGCTCTAGTAAAGTAAAACTACATTTCAAATTTCCCTTTGTGTGCAATTTCGAGTTCACCCAATAATTGATTCTGCAACTCGATCTGAACTTCAGTAATGATGAATGCATCGTGTCGATTTCGGTTTGAGATTTGTTATTATTATTATTATTATTATAAATATATACGTATGTAATAAAAAAAATTGAAAGCAGAGGATCTAATTGATTATATTTATTAGGCCCAAACACTCAGAAGCAATATCACTGCAACCAAAACGATCCCTTGGACTCACAACCAAGATTATAACAGCAAACACACGGAAAAGTCGTGTCTAACTAACATGTACCCAGTTTGTCAAGTTGCTCTGCTTCCTCCACATTCTTACAGAAAAACCCAAAACCATGCTTGGTATGAATTCGAATAACTGACCATCACCCAGGCAGGACGGTGGGGTCCCTAAGGTCAGGAAGATGATTTTTTTTTTAGAATAACTGTGTTTAGGGATGGATACGGAATTTTGATTGAGGGACACCGAACACCTTAAAAAAAGTAACAAGTTACATTGGGATTAAGAATATAATAAAAACTATATTACTGTTAAGAAAAGAAAAAATTATTCTTAAATATTAAACCAGTAAATATACTTTTCATAGTTCAATGTTTTAATTACCCGTTTTAAGAGCACTAGAGGTTTAATAAGAATGTTTCTCATCGCTAAAAAAAAATAATTATTATTAATTTTATTATTTATGAAATTTATTACATTGTATGTTATATTTATTGATGTTATGCTTAAAAGTACTCATTGGTGTAGTAAAAAAATGCACTTTATTTCACTCATAAATACTTAATTTTGATTCTTGTAAATTATTTTTATGTTAAAAAATTTTAAATTAATTTTAATTTTTTAATAAAATTAAAATACAAAAGATATTTTGATAATTTTGTATCTAAAATTGAGGGGTCACTCCCCCTTCCCCCGGGCTCCATGTGGCTCCGCCACTGGCTGCTGCATTCGGAAAGTTCAACTATGATCCATCCCTTACCATAGAAATCTTTAATAGGGTAAATTTCAAATCGGCCATATCAACTTTGTATCTCGTTTTTGTCAACAAACAAAAGAGAAGAGATAAAATAACAGAATCTTTCAGCATGACAGCAATAGTCACACAGTTCTGTATCCGTTCTAGCTTCACAATATACAGTATAATACATAATGATTTTTATTTTTTCAAACCACCCATTGCTTCACTGATGCAATGTTTATATAGGATCATCAAAAAATAAGAAAATAAGAAAATTAACAACGGTGTATCAAACCCAAGGGTAATTCCAAATGTAGGATTCGACGAAGTACAGACCCAGAGAGTAAATTCTGTTCAAACCACAAGGCGGTCATATGACCCAAAACCAAGCTACAACTGAACCAATTGCCAAACCAACAACCAAGAACAGCACAATCACTATCCCTGCAGTCTCTGCACGTTGCAGCCGGACTTTTTTAGGAGCCAAAATCATCAACACACTGGTAAAATAGCCGTTCGTGAGGCCCAAGAGACAAGTCAGCAACGTTACCGGAATCTCTGTTCGGAAGAATTTAGGACCGTGCAAGCAAGCGTAGAAGAGAGGAAAAAACAACAACCTCACAAACGACGCACCGATTGCAGCCTTTGCATTCTCAAGGAGGCAGAGTGCAGTTAGAGACTTGCCCACTAGATCAAACACGTTGTAGACAGTGATGAGGAGGATTGGGTACCAGTCCTTTAGGATCTGGGAATGGACATCTTCTGTAATATAACCCGGAAATATAGCCAACGTCACAACGTAGATGATGAGGACCCCATACCCAAACCACTGGACTCGACCAACAGTGTCCCACAAAGTCGATCTCCATAGTGCCCCGGTTAGGACACCTTTCTCTTCTCTCTCATTCTCGATGGCCTGAATCTTCAGATCATTATAGTACTTAATAACCGGTAGTCTATGTGCGACATTGTAGAAAGCAATGCATACAATCATCACAATGATGCTGACAATGAAATAGAGAATTGCACTTTGTCTGAGGCCATGGGCATCTTGTCGATACATAGCTTTGGTCAAAATTCTCAGAAATGAGGTTAGGACACCTGCAGTCAATGGTATAAATATAAAAGATTAGACCGTTCCTAAAATGCCTTGGACAAATTTGAAAGGGCAATGAAATAATAATGCAGGACACTGCTCCTCATAAACATTAGCACATTGATCCTTCCCAAGCACGTGCATGTCCAGCATCCAAGACATTTAAAAATGAGAGACTTAAGAAAAATGTTCAGAATGTTAATACATATCTATATTATATTATTATATATCCATATTAGATATATAGTTTATTTAGGATAGATTGTCTAGAGTTTATATAGTTTATTTAGAATAGGTTACCTAGAGTTCTTATTCTTATTTATCCTATCTTCACCCTATAAATAAGGTTGCTACTTTGTTGCATTTCACACATTTAATATATATAATTTTTTCAAATTTTCCATTCATTCTTTCTCTTAATATGGTATCACAGCTCATGGTTTTTGATCCTTGGTAGATTAGGCATACAATAGCCACATCTTTGGTCGCCGGGGTGCCATTCCCAGCGTCGCCGTTGCCTCCGTTGCCGTTTTACCCAAGCTACCATTGTAGTCCACTTCATATTACTTTTATTTATGCTATGTTTAGTTTTCTCGAAAGCTTTAAATTTCAAGTCTCTCTTTTGGATATGCTTCTTACTACTTCAATTTCTCTATTAAATATTCTAATCATTCTATTGGAGAGTTGCACGCCCTTCCTTGTGTTTTTGGCTTTGCATCTTTTGGCCCTTCAACGAGCTTTCCTCTGCAAGCTAGGTTCGTGATCTTTAAGCGTGTAAGTAGAGCTACGTTCGTGACCTTTCGGCATGTAAGTAGAGTTATGTTTATGATCTTTTGACGTGTAACTAGAGTTAGGTTCGTGACCTTTGGGTATGTAACCAGAGCTAGGTTCGTGACTTTTAGCGTATAACTTGTGCTTTGCATAAGGGGGTGTATTTTCATCCGGCTTTGCCTTCAGCCAATTTAGTGCAATTCTAGTCTCAAAACTCAAGTTGTCTCTACTATATCACCTTGATTTTGAGGGGGGATGTTAATAAATATCTATATTATATTATTATATATCCATATTACATATATAGTTTATTTAGGATAGATTGCCTAGAGTTTATATAATTTATTTAGAATAGGTTACTTAGAGTCCTTGTTCTTATTTATCCTATCTTCACCCTATGAATAGGATTGCTATTTCGTTTTATTTCACATATTTAATATATATAATTTTTCCAGCTTTTCCATTCATTCTTTTCTCCTAACACAGAATTTCAAAGTAAAGTCCAACCATGATTGATTAATGTCACTACATACAAACATGGCGGAAATACGCCAAAGTTATAATTTTTTATATATTTTCATTAACTACATATATATAAACATAACATCAACAACAAAACTGACTCAACAACTCAATATACGATGCAATATATAACACATAACAAATTATGGTATATAAGATTTTTTTTATTTTTAAGGGTTTGATTACTCAAATCTAGATTTGATTTGACCATATATTTGACGAATGAATTATCAAATATATGGTGGTATATCTGATATGTAAGTATCTAATGAATACATATATCATCTATGGATACAACATACATCCTTGAAGTGTACATACTTCATACGTCACTACCCTTGTCACAGAAACACCAAAATAAATAGCTGGATATATATCACAAATGAACACCAAAACACACCCAAAATATATATTGCCATGACTCATGCAATAATGGGCTAATTTTACTTGGTAGTTTCTACATTCTAATTCCTTGCTAGAAGACCCCGGCGAAGGATTAGGACATAAATGGTATTGCTGCTCCTCCTAACATATGAACACTAAAAATCTTATCAACAGGTACACACAAACCATTTAGCATTAGAAATAATTGGCCTTTCTTTTCTTACAAGTCCCTTTGTTTACATTCTTTGATAACATTTGTCTATCAAATCTATTCCTGAGAAATGAGAATAATTGTGCTTAGAATACTAATTAAAAGTCCACCGATGATGCACACAAATTAGATAAGTTCACGGGAGATGGTACTAAATAAAAGCCCTAATTTGTATACAGCGAATTTTGATAATGCAAATATAAACTCACATGAGCGTTAACATGCAACAAATGGAAAAACCCAAAATCAAAATACCGAAAGAAGCCACTTTTACAAACAAAGCAGTACCTGAAGCCGCAGTCCCCGCGACGACAGCCTGCATATATCTCTCCGGCAATTCTCCGGCGTTCCCAACAATGCTACCCTGGACCATCCCATCGGCGACGGCGGAAAGAACCACCGCGGCCACCGTGACATAGAAACCACTGTAGAGCCCCGTTTGGCCCTTGATGTAAGCAACGTCCAACACAGGGACGACGACGAGGGACACGACGAAAAGAGCCAGACCCACGTTGATGCGGACGAAAGAATTGGACCTATGGGCATAGGCGACAATGAAGATAAGACAAACGAGGGCGACGAGCATGTACACGATGGCGAAGACGCGGTCAACGGAGGCGTCGGGGTAGAGGTAAGAGAAGTAGTCGACGGCGGTGATGAATGCGTTCCAGGGTAGGAGGTAACCGGCGCCAAGAGTGAAGTAGATGACGTACGCAAAGTGGAAGGAGTCTTTGGGGATTTTGTTTGGATTGTCACCGGTATTGTGTGTGGTCAGAAGCAGAGATGAAGATTCCGAATCTCCACAGTCGTTGGTGGCTCTGCTGCCGGTGAAACCCATGTCGGAGATTTTCTCTACCATTTCTGATTCTGGTGACTCGTCGGAGATGGTAACAGTGTTGGTTGCGTTTGATTGGAATGGAATCTACATGGGCGATATTTTTCGGTTTTTGGTTTTGGATACTTTTGCGTCGTGTCCGATGATTTGTTTACAGTGACTTTGGCCACTCAAAATTATAAAAAAAAAAATATTAAATAATATTATTTATTTTATTACTTATATCAAAAATTTTAATTACTAGACAAAAAAATAAAAAAAATACTAAAATTAGATTTCCAAACATTTTCTTGGTCCGAAAATACTAAAAGACTGTTAAGCTGATTTTTCAAAAAATAAAAATAAAAAAAGTTCCTAACTTACTTTTCACCCGTCGATTTTTCAATCAATAATCATTCTAAAGATACTACATTTGTGTCGTCCAGTACATCCATCGTTGGTCCCCCGTTAAGGCTATTAAAAAATACCTTATAACTCATTCCAATGCTCTTGACGGCTTTATCTCCAAGCTTCCATGGTGCTTTTTTATTTTTTTTATTTTTTAAATTGTATTAAATAAAAAATTAATATCTCAAGTTTTATATAATAATTATAAAATTATATAAAATTTAAAAGTTAGTGTCTCATTTTTTGTATTGTGAGTAGAAAGATAATATTTTATAGTCTCGTAATTCATGTTTGTAGAAATTTGTAAAATTTTATTTTTTTTAAATGCCAAACGCATCCTCTATTTGATTAGGAGTTGATCTTTATTAGTTGGCACCAACTTGCTCTTTTCATCCTAAAAGTTATATCAAGACAAGGAAATGGATCAATTGCATATTTCCGTTCAAAATCAATATAATTATCTCTAAGATAATACAAATAATATCATTATGTAATTCAATAATCATTAATTTAGAGAATAATTGCATAAGATATAATTAAACAATATATATAATATTTATTAAGAAAAATGCTAAATATATTCAATTTTTGATTTCTCACCTTAGAAAATAATTACATACGATATAATTAAAAAACATATATAATATTTATTAAGAAAAATGCTAAATATATTTAATTTTTTATTTCTCACCCTCCTAAGGTGAAAATGCACAATTCTTTATGAATAAGGGTAAATATATTTATATATATATATATATATAAATAAGGATAATTGCATATGACATAGTTAAACAATATATATAATATTTATTAAAATAAATGCTAAATGTATTCAATTTTTGATTTCTCACTCTCCAAAAGTGAAAAATGCACAATTCATTATGAATAAGGGTATAAATAAGTCAAATCAAATCAAGTTTTATTACATTTAAACTCAACTTGTTATATATTTGTCAAGCTTAAACTGAGCTTGAGATTATTAGGGATGAGAAATTTTAAATTTGAGTTTTATTTGTGGAAACTTTTTTGTATCAGAATAGTCTAAAAAATTAAATAATTTATCTAATATTATCAAATCATTAATC
>JAVXUM010000046.1:26654243-26665876 GCA_035590655.1 Pouteria glomerata
TAATAAATTTATACAAAGTTTTTTTAATTCTAATTTTTGTTAGAATCAATTTTACTTTTTAAATTCACATTTGTTCTTATTGTACATTAAATGGGTCATTTCCCTGCTCAAAAGATACAAATGCCGTGTACAATGCGGCAGCGGGGGCATATTGGTAAATAGAGTTTGAGGTGAATCATACGTTGGCTGGCGGGACCGTGGGTCGATGGATTTGTCGCAATTAACTTCTTCTTCATCATCATCATTCATTTGTAATTTAGGTTGAGGTTTTGGCCTGCAGGGTGCATGGCATGTGGTAAAATTTTTGAGCCTCTGTAGAGAGATAACCCTTTTGGGTCGCTGAGCTTTTTCTCCACACCTCACTGGCAAAAGAGGTCCGGGCGGACCCCATGCAAAAGGTGTCTGGAATGCTGGGGACTTTGACAGGTGCGCCTGTATGTTCGCCTTTGGACTAGAAAACAACCAAATAGGACTTCAAAGTGATGGAAAAACCGACGATGAAAGCTGATCAGGAATGTGTTTGGTTTGGTATAAAATTTGATAAATTTGTATAAAATTTAAATTTTTTTATTTATTAAGCAAATTAAATTTTTATAAATTTATACTCATTTGTATCGTCTGATTAAACTTCTATAAATTTATATTCATTTATGCAATCCCAAACAGCCCGATGCCCACTCTCAGAAATGTGAAAAAGATCGTAAAGTAATGCCCCATGAGACCCGTCACATGGATGGATTGGTTTGGTTTGGGTTGGGAAGAGGAATGGGATGGTTTGGTCCGGATAAAGCTGCTGCCAAAACAAAGTGAAAGCGACCACATAGGATTCTCTATTCTTTTAAGCAAAGTTGGTTATTTTTTCTTTGGTGCTCTTAAGAAAAAAAAAGAGAAATATTTTAGACTTTTAATGACCACAAGAATCAATCGCCGGATCCCTCAATCGATTTTTTTTTTTTTCGTTTGTCTCTCTTTTTGGATGATGTGGAAGAACTGTTTCAAGGCATAGCCTTGTGCACCTCATCCTTGAACTGCAAATTTTCTGGAAACTGGTTAGCGGTAGTGGAGTCCAATCCTGGTTAAGGCTTCGTTTGGCTAACAAGAAAAATAAAAGCATTTTGCTTCTTTTTTCTTTCACTTCCTTTTGGCCCTTAATGTCTTTCTTTTTTTTGGTTTAGAAGTTAAAGTTTTTTTGGCTTATTAATTGCAATAATAGAATAAAAAATAAAAAATTCATGTACGTTTGAATAAAAGTTAAAAAAAATAAAAAATTAATTTTTTATCACTTTTTTTTTATGTAAATAGATATAAATTTTTTGATTTATTTTTACGAATGTGGTGACCATATTTAAAAGTTATAATTTTTAAAAAAATTTCGATGTTAATAAAATGGTCATATAAGACAAAAAATAAAATAAAGTAAAAGTTAATTTTTCCGTAACCAAACAGATCCTAAATCTCTGGCTTGCAGTGCTATGGACCTAGGGTGATCACATCGACGCAAAGGATTGAATGACATATTTGACGAATTTTACTCCTGCAACGTCTTTTTTGGTGATAAAAAAATAAAAAAATTTAATAAAAATTATGAATTTATAATTTATATAATAAAATAAAAATAAATAATTTTTTAAAATTTTTATTATTTTTTAATAATATTTTTTCTCTAAACGGAGCCTTTTTGCTCTCTTTACCTACAAATTACGCCAGCCGTACGAGCTAGCCTTCAGGCCAGGGACCTCTCCAAATGCGACAGTGGCTTTTAGTAATTTAGGAGTATTTGAAAGGAAAAAAAGTTTGATAAAAAATATCATAAAAATATACTTAATTTGATATAAAAATAATATATATTAAAATTTAATTAAAAAATATAAAATATAATTAAATTTTAATTGACCAGATAGCACCTTACTTTAAGATGTCCCATGCCGTGGCTTTCAATTCATAAATGATAAAACAAGATCACTTATCCAAAAGTTGCAGGAACACAACCCCCCCCCCCCAAATCCTCTCAAACGTGCCAATAACTAATGTCAGCCTCTTAACAGCAACCTACACCCTTAAATTTCAACGGGACTACTGTCATTTGATTCATCTTCATGGTTCAAGCTTATTCGAGATTGTTCTTTTAAAAACCCTTCGCCCTCTTTTAGCCATTGTTTAGTGTATTAAAAAACATAAAATAAAATTTTAAAATTTTTTAAAAATTATTCACCTTTTACAAATTACATATTTACAATTTATCTCATTTTATTTTATTTTATCTTATTTTTTATGACTCCAAACACACCTTAATGCATTATGCCAAGTCCACTTGTTCGAGAGGCAATCAAAACCGACTGCACAAATCTCAGTGAACTAATCTTTAACATAGACTTCGTCTGAGAACGAAAAAAGTTAACTTTTTTTTATATTTAATTATTAGCTACTTATAAACGATGGATTTTTTTGTGTTTGAAAAAAAAAATAATTTTTTAATAGTTAGTTTTTTAATTTTTGATTAATTTGATAGTTTTGTTCTTAATAATTTAAAAAAAATAAAATATAAAAGGATAAATTTAATTATTTAAAAAAAAATAAAAAAAATTAAATAGCTAGTAGATGAGGAAATGCCTCTCCTGGAAGCATACAGGTGAAAGAAACATAATTTCAGATTCAGGCCCCAGTCACAAAAGATCCGTTCAAATATTAATGCATACAAGAACACAGTACTAGATGAACAACCAACGTAGAAAGACCAACCGACATGATTATCAACATTTAAACAGCGCTAGTGTTGGAGTACGCGACCATTACAAAGGATGACTAGCATGTTTAGAACAATTTAAAGGATATTTAGTATGATAAAAAGTGAAATAAAATGAGAAAAATTATAAATTCGTAATGCGTGCAGTGAGATAAGTTTTAAAAATTTTTAGAATTTTTTAAAATTTTTTTTAAATCCAGTTAAAAGACAGGGCAATACAATGCTCCGGTACCTTAATCACGCAAAGCCGTTCCTCTCCCAAAGATTATTTTTGATCTACATGTGTGTATTTACCAAAGGTTCTCTCGGTCTTCTTATTGAACGCTCATTGCAATCATTGATCAAGTCAATGTCTTTCTCTTCACGGAACCTCCTGCTGATGCTGAACGGCATTTGCTTCTCCTCTCTCTTCTTTGAGCTCCTTCACCATCCTTTCAATCCTGTTATCTGAAATTTTATGGGGCCTGTAAAATATCAGTAGACTCAGTTTTGCTCAAGTTTCCCAAAGTTGACCCTTATTTAACCATAAATATCTAATTTAAAGAAAATTTATACCTTTCCATTTTGGAGGCTTGAAGCTTCGCTATAGGATTCTGGGTCAGCTTTTTTTATTTTATTGCACTCTTCACGGTCAATCTCAACGCTCTTTGCCCGCTTCTTGTATAACATTTTCTAACTAAAAACTGTAAGAACAGTTTGAGCTCACGAATAACTTGACTAATAAAAACCAACACCGCTTTACTTTAAACCGTAATAAATCAAAATGAATAGATTAATTAAATTAAAACGACATCATCTCACTAAATCAAAATGACGTCATTTTGGTCATATTTATTCTAATATATATATTATATTGTAGAGTTGGACTGCAAATTTTCGAGCCAAACTCGTAAATCAAAATGATTTTCTGGTCAGAACAACAAGACAACGCCCGTGCACAAATAAGAACTCCCTTAAATGAAGACATTCATCCCCTCAAAATGAAGTGTTTGTCCCCCGGGGTTGAACTCTGTCTCGCCCGGGACTTTGTTTTGAATGTTTTTTTGTGTTTCTTATACAATTGTTGTTTGAATGTTGGCCATGTAGACTTGATGAATACGATGATTGAATATATTTCTATCAGCTACTTGTTTCTTTCCCCTCTCTTCTTCCTCTTTATATGGTTTCTCTCCTCTCTTTGGCATCGCCTACTCTCATTGACAGTCTCTCTTAGTTGCTTAATTATGCATACTATTTGTTCCTAAACATATTTGATATTAGAAACGAATTTCCTAATACTTCTTCACAAAAGACAAATTTTGGACAAAAATTCATAAATGGACAAATAAAATAGATTCAAACACATGAAGTCTCACCTTACAAAATCGAGAACTGAAAAAGCCTTTTGTCCGGAGAGCATATGTAGAATGCAAAGCAGTTCATAAGAACTCTCATGTACCTGGGAGACACATAGAAGCATAAAAAAGAATTCAATGAACCCCATGGAAAAATATCAATGAGTGAGTAGATAAGAATTCCAACTTCCCATAAATACATTGCGTAGAGCCACAAAAACATTAATAACTCGAAAATGATTGGAATATATAGGCAACCCGTATTAGCATTCATAAATGACAAAATAATAAGAAACGTAGAACTACATTTGATTTGTTCCATACAAATGTAAATATGTTCGAAAAAGAACAAGTCAGCTTAGAATTACAGTTGATTTGTTGCATAAACATATAAGCATACGTAACAACGAAATGAATTCATGGCCACAATAATATAAATAAACGCAACCATAACAAAATGAAACCTGAAATTCCCGTGAGAATTTGTCATGGTATGCAATACCAATTTCAGGGGTATAAAAAGAGAGAGAGAGAGAGAGAGAGAAGAATATCCAAACAACACAGTGCCAACCTACTTCTGTAATTCTCCATAGTCACAACTAGTAACAGACAATGGAGTAACTAGAAACCCGCCTATGATGTTGGGAATGTAAAGAGGTATACCAATAATTTCTTGGGACTCAATTTATTCGCCATCGAAACAATCTGACTGCATACAAAGTATCAAGATTGTCAAATACCAAATCAATTTACTGTTATAACACAAAATACATACATATACACACAAGAAGAGATAGAGAAAGATGCCGGTGACCGAAAGCCTCAACGACGGGCGGCTCCACTTCGTCGGAACTAGTTTCTGCGAGCTTTTAGTTTTTCGGGATTAACGCAGCAAATTTGATCGTTTCATGAAAAGGCACCACCAGGTTTAGATACCGTGTTGTTTGGGAGTTGGGTTGGCCCTGTCCACTGGACCAGCGTTAATTACTCCAATTTAAATCGTTTTACAATAGAAGAACTAGATCCCCTAATAAACAGTGGATAAGAAGTTTGCATTGCGTTCGGATCCAGACTCATTTCCACTTGGGTGCTTTCAACATAAAAAGGGAAATCATCAAGGATGGCTCCGTTTGGATAATTTTTTTTTTTTTTTTTTAATATCTAAAGTTTTCTTTAAAATTTAAATTTTTTTATTAAGAGAAAATTTTTTATTCATTGCATAAATTATGAGACTGTAACTTTTATAAATTTAAATAAAATTAAACAATTCCAGTGTGTGGATGGAGCTTTAAAATTATTTCCTTTCAAATTGTAAGGAAAAAATAATAATTTAAAAAATTTTAAAATTATATTAAAAATTAACATATTAATAACTATTTTTAATTTATTCTTATAAAAACATATATTTGAGATATTATATATTATTCATATATTTTGTAACAGCCCGGGACTCATACCGCTAGCACGATATTGTTTGCTTCCGGGATCCACGCTCACGTGGACGGCACACAACACCCGAGCGCCGCACCACCCGACCCGTCACGGTTTTGGTTTGGCGAGGGCAACCCCGGTGCCCCACCAAAACGCGTCACACTAGGGAGAGGTTTCCCCACCCTTATTAGGCGTGGTTCGTTCTCCTCTCCAACCGATGTGGGATCTCACAATCCACCCCCCTTAGAGAGCCCAGCGTCCTCGCTGGCACATCAATCCGGCACCGGCTCTGATACCACTGTAACAGCCCGGGACCCATACCACTAGCATGATATTGTCCGCTTTGGCCCCTCGGGTCTCTCCCCGGCAAGCCCTCACGGTTTTGTTCTTGGCGAGGGCAACCCCAGTGCCCCCAAAACGCGTCACACTAGGGAGAGGTTTCCCCACCCTTATTAGACGTGATTCGTTCTCCTCTCTAATCGATGTGGGATCTCACAAATTTGGATTCATAACATGATTGCTAAGAAAATTGAAAGAAAAATACCATGTGTCTATCTAGTGGCAGCAAGAATGTATTTGTTAAACTTGATTTTCCTTTTTATCTCAAAAAAGACTTAAACAAAAAAAATACAAACAAATAAAAGTGTTTTCGTTCTTTTTTTTTATATTATAAACATTTTGTCAATTTTAATATTTGATCTATTTTTATTACATTATATTAAGATGAATTATTTTATTTCAATAATTTACTAAACTAAAATTACTTTTAATAATTAATTAAATGAATTAATTATTAACTAGTTAATTAAATTAATTAAATTAATATTAAATGTATCTTATTAGATTATTTTTAGTAAATAAAATAATTGAAATTATTTAATATATTTCATTAAATTTAATTAATTAATTTAAATTGTTAATTAATTATTACATTAATGTGAAATATATTTTATTAAATTTAATTAAGTTTTTAAGAAATTAATAAAACTAATTACTGTAAACAACATTGCATATTTAAGCACAGTTTCAATTTTTATTTAAAAAAGGATAATAAAAATAAAAATTAAATTATTAAATATATAAAAAAAAAATTACAGCACTATTAAAGATGCTGTTTGAATTATGAGTATGCAATTTATCATTTTTGGGGACAAATAGATTTGATCGGTTGTGACTTGTTTGTGAGATCATTTTCAGTGCAGGGTGCGAAACAGGACACCCAATTAATTGTGGCTGCAGCCAAGTAGGCTGCTCCATTATTTGCAACGCACTCTTTACGGCTCGTTTGGAGCCTCAAAATAAATTTAAAATATTAAAAAAATTTTATAATTTCATAATTATATTTTGTTATACGTTAATTTTATATCACATTAACCACTTTCATTGTTTTTTTTTTAGATTCCAAACGAGCCATTAGTTCATTTTCGGAGATGATGCCAAAAAAAAAAATAATAATAATAAAATAAAATCTTTCTTGGCCTTGCTTGTGAAAGCACTGTTGGAATGGGACTTGTCGTCGCTCTGTTTCTACCCCATCCAATGAAAAAAGCTCCAAACTTTTTTTTTCAATAATTGACATTTATTTACTTATTTTAATTTTATTTTTAATTTTGTGATTAAAGCTTTTCAAAAGAAACAAATAAAAGAGACTCGATATTTAAAAAAATTCAAAATAATTAATGTTTTAAAATCTTTTACTTTTACGTTAAAAAAAAAATGGAACGAAAGTATTATCTACCAACTTAATGTATATTTCACGTTCAAAAATCAATCATAAAATTAAAGATATTTGTGAATTCAAAATTCGTCAATTGAAACATATGTTAAAGCTGATAGTTCTTTTTTTTTTTTTTACCCTCTGAAGAATATTCTTTTACGAAAATCAAATTCGGGTCCCCGAATTTGGAATTTGCAATTCTTATTTATGAACCTTTTATGTACTTATATGTATCCTTCACATATATGGTTTGAAATATAAATTCAGAATAAAGAAAATTAATATCTACTTATCCCTATTACTTAAGTGACATTTGGTTTGATTTTTTATTTTTTATTTTATTTATTTTATGTTTTAAAAATTCCAAAACATGAAAACAAAAAATATTATGCTTTCCTTATATTGAGTTAAAAATACTCAAAATGATGTTTTGTCATTGTACATACATAAAATTTTGGCTAATCAAATATTGCAAAGTGTCAGATAAAAACCCAATGAAATTGACAAATTAAATCTTGTCACGTGTCTCGTGGATGATTTTAACAAAATTGCATATGTGGACGAATCACAAGTCGTCACGTGTAAAAGTGATGCAGCTTAGAGATGACAAGGCTTGACTAATCAAATTAAACCACTTGTCAGTGGGACCCACAACTAAAGATAATCAATACATCTTAAATTATTTATCTCTTAAAAAAATAATTAAATAAGAGATAATTATTTAAGAAGTATAATACAATCCAAACCCCTTGATTTTTATCTCTTATTTAATAAATAAAATAATGAGATACTTATTTAAGAAGTTAGATGTTGTCTAAAGTCTTTAATATTATCTCTTGTTTAATAAATAAAATAATGAGATAATTATTTAAGGAGTTAAATGTTATCTAATGTCTTTAATATTATCTCTTATTTAATAAATTAAATAATGAAATAATTATCTTAGAGAGTTTAAATTCAATTGTAACTCTCTCTCCAACACCTATAAATATGGGTCACTACCAAGCACAAAAGGAGATTACTAAAACCCCACAGTCTCAAGTAATTATAACCCATTTTCTCAAGCATCAATAAAATCAATTTGTTCTTGCAATTTCAGAAAGATAAGGAGATTAAATTCCAAGGCGGTTGAGCAAAAGATGAGGAGGAGGAGAAGAGATAAGCCGAAAAGAAGATCAGGAAAGCTACAGAGAAGATACGTGTTATATTACGCATCAAAATAAGGGATGCGTGAGGAGAGATGGAGAAAGACAGAGAAGGAAACAGGGAGTTAAAAGAGTTAGCATTGGATTAGATTAGTTTTTTTTACGTTTCTTTCCTTTACATCAGTAAGTTGTTTTCCCAGAATTCAATTCAACCCAGCAGTTCATTTGATTCGAACAGTTCGAATACAATTCAGTTCTTCAGTTTATTAATTTTACAGTGCAATTAATCCAGGTTTCTGCCATAGCAGATATAGCGTAGTACAATTT
Source organism: Pouteria glomerata (assembly GCA_035590655.1). Classification (NCBI taxonomy): domain Eukaryota; kingdom Viridiplantae; phylum Streptophyta; class Magnoliopsida; order Ericales; family Sapotaceae; genus Pouteria; species Pouteria glomerata. Next base: position 26,662,941 of record JAVXUM010000046.1, read on the forward strand.
CAGTTGTTAATTTTACAGGGGGCGGATAACACTGCAGCAGATATAGAATAGCTTCTTCTCATTCAAGTGAAGTGATCACAATTAAGCTCATTATACATAACTCACGAATCTATGACCGACATTATTATATTATTAAACCACACCAATCTCTTAAATTTCCAAGATGATGGGCAAGAAAACACTGCGGCGTAACGTACTAGTAGTGTATCAAAAGAAACCCCAAGCTAACAACCTCATCAACTACGCACGTACTTGCACGTGTGCATATGTACAACAAGCTGGAAGAAGAGAATTGTACGTAGTTAAATAAATATGCATGGAAATGGGTGGTACCAAAAACAGATGATAGGCTCGAGATCAGATCAGAGCTCGTCCGGGGCCTGCAGGTTATCCTTGAGCTGGTCTTTTGATTTCTTGGCGGCAGCTGAAATAGTTTCCTTGGCAGAGTTGAGGGTTTCCCCCCAGTTTTGATTTTTGCACGCTCAGTTCCCTCCCTGGCTTCTGTTTCTTTCTTCTTGGTCTCCACCATGGCACTCTTCACTGCTTCTTCTGCCTTCTCGTTTGCTTCCTCCGCCATCTGGTATGCCTTCTCCTTGGCTGCCTCTGCTCTCTCATATGCCCTCTCCTTGGTCTTTTCTATCTTTTGAGCAGCCTTCTCCTTCGCTCCTCCCGTCTGTGTCTTCGTCTCCGACGCCTCCTGATATGCCTTCTCCTTTGTCTCTGCCGCCTTTAGCGATGCTGTTTCCTTTGCTGCTGCAGCCTTCTCAGCTACCGCATCCTTCATTTCTCCAGCTTTGTGTCCGGCTCCTGAATATCAGCATGTATACATATATATATATATATATGATAGAAGTAAAACACGATTGAGTTGTACACGGTACCTTTCCTACCTTGGAACAGAGGGTGGTATATTATTGGGAACCAATATATAAATGCAGAGTCTCTGGATTCAATTTAATGAAATTGCAAGTAGCTAGTGTTTAATATTACATATCAACTCTCGATTCAATTATAAAGTGTTAGTCTCAATTAGATTGAGGTTAGCTGACATATTGTTCCGGCTGAAACCTCCTCCGGATAACTCCCCCTTTATCTGGCATTTTTTTTTTTTTTTTGGGCTTAAAATTCGACAATAATGATAGTAATGGTAATAGTAATTCTTGGCTCAAGAAGAAGAAGAAAGAGGTGAGTAGGCACGAGTACCAGAAGCAGCTTCCTCAATCTTCTGTTTGGTCTGCCTGGCAGCGTCTTGAGAGGCAGCGGTGGTGTCCGATTCCTTAAGCTTGTTGATGATCATCAATGGCCTTGAAACCAAAGCCTTCGGAGATTTTGTCCCTAGCCCACTCCGTCCACGACTCTGCTCCACCCTCTTTCGTCTCCTCCTCATTCTCTATACTAGAGGCAGCGGCGGCAGAAGAAGAAAATGAAAAAGCACCTGCAGCGCTCTTCGTTGCAAGCAGCAAGGCCATTAACAGGACCAAGATCCATCTCGACGTTAGCCCGCACATGGTGATGATACAAGATATTTGAGTTTAGCTACCTACCTAGCTAAGATTATTATAATTTGCTAACAGTAGTTCAGTCCCTCTCTCTCTCTCTCTCGAATTGCTAATATATGTATGGTACGGCACAAAGACGCTTTGGATGAGCCTAGAGTTGAGTCAAGGGTGACTTACTATATATGAAGAGTTCCGGGAAACAACGATGAAACCGATCGATCGTAAAGTTAATGTTCTCCGGAGAGGAAATTGCACAGCAGCGGTGGAGGTGATTGTTTCATACACACACACACACACACACATAGAGAGAAAAGGGCGGAGGAACAGGAGCATGTGAAGAGAGCTAAGTGTCGTGCAACGTGGCCAACATGTAAGACTACTACTGCCGCGAGCGAAACATGTGCCACCCCTCCTCTTCCCATCACCTACCAAAAAGTACCACCACCGCGACCTTTAACTTCAACCGCCTGCTCTGTTACCCTACCCTCGTCAATTCCAATTCCGATTCATACTGGCTGAAATTTGAGATAAAAAAAAAAATCAAATATTTATACTTTTCAATTTTTGTTTTCTATCGTTATTTTCTTTCTAAAATAAAAACTTATTGTCCTTAAAAATACAATTTTATTTACACTAATTTTTTTATTTTAATAAAATATTTAATTTTATTAATTTTTAAAATTTAATTAAATTTAATAAAATATATTTCATATCAATTTAATTAATTAATAAGATTAATTGAATTTAAAAAATATATTTCGTATTAATTATATTATTTTAATTATATTATTTATTAAAAATAATTTAATAATTATAATTCATATTAATTATATAAATTATTTATAACAGAAAAAAAAAGAACAATTCAAAATATTTTTTTTTTTGTTTATATTTTTCTATTTAAGTTCTTATTTTTTTTTTTGGAAAAAAAATTTTAACAAACACACTTTTGTTGCCAATTGTCAAAAATCTGTAAATATAAATAAAAAAATAATAAATATAAATTTTACCAGACAGGACCTTAATACCTTTTTGCTTGTATTTTTGTCATTCTTTAATATATTCACTTTTGACACACTCAATTCACATTTTTATTTTTGAAAATAGTTCTAGTTTAGGATTGATTTGATTTTACAGTTGTTGGGATATTTTACATTAGCTTATTATATAGTATTTATATATATTACTTATATTAAAATATTTTAATATGTAAATCATTACCATACATATCTCTCATTATAAACTCATTTAAAGACATCTTCTTTACCTTTACGATATACATATGACAAGATATAACGTTTATATTTTCTCTCTCTAATTTTATTATTTTTTGTTTTTCGTTTTTTTTTTTCAACAACGATAAATATTTGATTTAATTTGATATGAATTGATAATGAAATTTTGTATGTAAAAAATATAGTCCAATTTAAGAGTTGA
>JAVXUM010000046.1:26683955-26705398 GCA_035590655.1 Pouteria glomerata
TACAAAAATAAATCTTATAATTTAATTAATTTACACTAAGTATCATTTTTATTTCCTCACATTTCAATTAAAACAGTCAAATACCTATAATTTCGATCAAACAGCAATAAGATATTTCTTTTAATAATCATTTAGAAACAACCATTAGAGTAAAGATAGATGTGTCAGCTACTGTTTAGTTTTTCAAATATTCTCCTATATAATTTTTTTTTCCCAAAAAATCTCTTTTAACAATAGACAACAAAAAATAAAAATACAAATAAAAATATCCACAAAATCGACACTATTATTTAGGTTAACTTAACAAGATACTTATGTAACCTTAAACACGACACACTTGCTACATGGCTAACTTGAAGAAAATCCAAATATTGTACAAAAACATTAATCTAAAATTGAAATGATTATGAAATAAATTTATTATTTAATACACTCATTAAATTTTGAGATATTTGAGGATAGACACAATGATGAACCGAACACAATACATCAATCTAAATTGCTACCCCAATCATTATTACCCTTATATAACTAGAGACTCTTTAAAAGAATTTAAAATATAAATACGGATAAATTTTTAAAAATCATTTAAACACCTACTCAAATTATACGTAATTATAGGCAAATGCTATTATGGATAGTCAGGGAGTATTAATTCAATATATATATTTTGAGTTTTACGAATAATCCTTCATATTTCCCAAAATTTCACCAACAGCAGGTTTGAAGAATCATATTGGCGTTGTTGCGTTTGAATAGCTATCAAACTTATTTTTGGGGAAGTAGACTGGGCATCTAGCTACAACGCGGGCCTCTCAATTAAAATTATTTTCACTCCGCACGAAGTGACAACACTTGATAGTGATGTTTGTGTTGTGTTTATTTATATTTATGCTCAACTATCTCATTACATTCCCAATAACATATTTAGAAAAACTATCATATAACAACAACATTGATGAAAATGCCCCATACTCAGCTCAATGGGAGGTCTACCCAGCGTAGTCATCAGCTGACTTATTAAACTCTGAATGGTGGCTTGACCACGAATCATGAGCTAGTGTCTGCATCAGGGGGGCCAAACAAATATAGAACAGATCAGAATGTAGATAACAAGGTCATTCACAAACAGAAAACAAAATAAAAAGACATGAAACAGAGTTAAATTGCAAAAGCTCGAGGGGGGGGGGGGGGCGTCGAGAGATGACGCAGTTCTAAGTGCAGTTACTCCCTACAAACTCAAAAACCAGAATCGGGAATGGACAAAATAAAATAAAAAAAGACAAAATATACGCTAAAGGTTTGCTCCTAGCTAGCATCTTTAACTGCACAGAGGCCAAACTTAGTTCGAGGAAACTCAACGTAAAGCTTAATTATGAAATCGTTGGCAATCATATTCCATCTAGTGCCAAAAACTATTGTGCATCTCTTCCATTCCCACAATTAACAACACCCTTTGGCACATTCTTGTTCCTGTTACTTTTAACTTGAATCAAATCACTGGGCACAACTGAGTAGCTAAGGCTCCAATTTGGAAGGATGTCTTTGAGGTTAAATTTTATAAAAATACAAAAGAGACAGCTATATAACAGGCAGATTGAAAAACTAAATGGAAAGATGAAGTGTAGACAGAAGATTATTTTATTAGGGTTCTCATACAACTAAGATAATTAGTACAAAGGACTTCAAATTATTGCCTTCACATTATTAGTCAAATCCATCATAGTCCAAAATGCTAAATGTTCAAATTCCAAGTCAATCCATATCTAAACTATCAAATCTATATTCATGTTATTCTCCTACATTATTCACTGCCATATCCTTTCATTTTGTTCCTAATTAGCCAAATATTCCAAGGCATTTCAAATTATAAATACAAATGCAACTTAATGGCATGTAGTGTCAATTAGAGCTGAATGAGATAAAGTTGTTTAAGAACATTTGCTCCTGTACAAAATGGACCAATGATTGCACTAATAGTAGGCCCTGTTAATAGTATTTTTGGCTATTAAATCAATTATGTGAGATCAGAGAGAGATAATACTAGCTCATTTACAGCACAGCATAAAAATAATGTTTCTGGAATAATGTTGTGTAATTATCAAAATATAAATTCAAGGAATTACAATTAGACAGGGAAAATAAAGCACAAAAGACCTAAGCAGTTACTTTATATCTGGCATATGTTGAATTTTAGTTATAAGCTTGCAATGACAATTATGACACGGCACTAACGGGAGGAAATTTAATATGAAAACGTAAAGGAAAACATATAGTTGAACACCTGCTCCTGTGAGCGGAAATACATGAAGGGTGTATAATGAAGAAAATTTGAGACTCTTGAGGTATAAATATCAGCATACCTGCAGTTCAAAAAGAAAACTTAAAGAAATAAAAATCCAAATAATAGTCAAAATTTTATGTCAACTTCAGTTACTGCCACGATTGGATAGAAATGGGATGACAAAAGACATTAAATAGAAGCACTTACTTCTCAATTTGTCTTATTAAGTGGCTTTTGTCCCACAGACCTGCACGTGAAAGAAAACCCCACCTAACACAAAAGAGGGACAGTGGGTCAATTCCAAGTCCAAATGCATCAAACTCCACAAACTCATGTCTGCCCTCTCTCTCTCTTCCCCCCCCCCCCCCCAACAAACACACACACACAAAGTACCATACAACAAATGTTCATTGCCACTATTCCACATTTTATTTAATTTCAGCTCTGGTTGAAAAGGACATCTAAAAGCATCTTCGAGTGTCAGAACAAATTGTTTACCTAAAAATTTGAGACGAGAAGCAACATAGATAATGGCTTTCTAAATTTAGACAGACCAAAAAGAAAAAAAAAAAAAAAAAGAGAGGAAACTGCCATTGTTGCTACTTCTAATTGCTGACAGAATAAAGGACGACGTTTGCCGCATTGAAGATCCTAGCTTCCTTTCCCATCTTATATCTCCTCTCAACACTGAACATAGCATTAGAACTTGAAATAAATATTTTCACTCAATCCCATTAAAAAAAAAAAAAGTAATTATTTCTAGGTACATACTTTTTCTCATGCTAGTTTTGTAACATTTATTGAAGAAAGAGCCTTCCAGTTAATTTCCAATACATTAGCCTTTCAACAAAGATGAGTGCTGCATAACCGCACCTCGTGAATAACCACGATTTTCTATTTGTAAATTGAGGATCAGGTTTCAAGTTGAGGTGACAGGGATCAGCTTTGTACTTTCCAATTTGGTTGAGGTGGCCAAGGTTAACCAAGTCATGAAAGATTAATAAATATATTAACCTCACGGCAATTTTACAATGAAACCTACGAACCTTTTTGGCTCTTAGATAAAATGCAATTAAATAATTGAAAGCTACAAGTTCTCTAATCTCAACTAACCTTTTGTTGAAGTGCTCTCCATCTGCTTCCAACATTGGAGCAATTTTTTGGTCTAGTCTTTGCATAACAAAAAGTAGCTTCTGCATGCTTTCCATGAGTTCTTGATCATCCATATTGGTTGCAGCAAGGGTCTGAACACTTATAGTGAACAATTATATATCAATTAATAAAGAAGTTGCTTTACTTAATTTTAATGTTTCCTTGACTCACCAAACCTAGCGTCTGATGTTACAAGTCCAGATCAGCAAAATAACAGTAGCAAGAGAAACAAACTGAAAAGACAACAAATTTACGTAGAAATAAAATTTTGCCTTGATTGTGCAGGTCAAATGTAAGAAAGTGCAACAATCACAATACCGTGTGTTTACTTTCAATAAATTATTGTGTGGGATCAAATTTAACTGGTCTCAACAAGCTTTGCTCCCTACTAATGTTGCCCAAAACATGGATCATTTTGGTACATGGAACGAAAATAAAAAAGCAGTATCATTGTATCCTAAGTGCATTTTATATTTGATATGAATCTTTACTCGTTATTCTTTTGTAAAAACTAAAATTTATTAGTTATTGTCACATGATTTGTTATCAATTCATTATTTTCAAGGATATTTTCCAATAAAAATATAATACAGGTATGATCTTTTTGGATCGTTAAATTCAATGTATTAAAACGTTAGTATACCACACTCCAAAACGTGTATCAACGCGTGGTCTGCAGGGGTAATGGTGACTTGTGGTTACTATACTCCCAACTAAAACTGATCATGGCAGCCCAGGCTTGTTTGGCTATACTAGTCCGGCTCTATTTTGTAGGCTTAGACAATATAGAAATTGCCCATGGGATGGACTTGGACATAAATTTAGGCCCAAATTTTTCTCGAGCCAGGCTTGGGTTTATGTGAATATATCTAGACCCACCTCATCTTTAATATATAATTAATATAATTAAAATAATATACATAACATATATTGTTAAAAGTTGTTTCACATTAGCTCATGAGAAAAATTATTTCTCCCATGTAAGAGACGGACTTCCTTCATCTTAACACCTAAGTTTTAAAGTTGAGGGCCCTCTTCTTAAGTGTTGTTGGACTTTTTGACATATATATTCTTGATTGGCGTTATAGACAGGCTCAAACTTGTATATTTTTTCTAGGATTGGGCTTGGAATTTCATTAAGGCCCAAAATACTGGATCAAACCAAACTTGGACAGAGCATATAAAAATACCCATGCATGAGTCTAGCTCACTCCTGAATTTGATCACCTCTACTCCCAACTACTTTGGTGGATTTTGGAACCATTTTATGTGGCTTCCAAGCAACTCTATGTAAAGTTTTTTTTCTCTAATTTCTAGTTGACACAAAAATTGTGGCTCTAGCTCTTGTGATGAATGAAATAATGTTTAACAATAAAACAACATTAAAGATTCCATTAATGAAATATGTTTGAAATTAATTAGAGTTCTCTCAAGTAGCATTGACAAGATATTTAAATTGACTTAGCAAAAAATAAAAAACAAATAAATAAAGCAAGTAGTTGCAATTAATGAGCTTTACCCTAGAGTAGCCATTCTCACCAAGTAAGACAAACTAAATGATAATACGAGCAAGGGCTAAAATTTCATTTTGGTAGCTTATTTACCAAACCAAACCAAACCAAACTAAGCCTTTTCCCACTAGGTGGGGTCGGCTATATGGATTTAAATTACAAAAATACCCATGCCGTAGCTATGTTCCATATTCCATGTTTGTGTCTATGTTTGTCAGGATCACGATAATCACAAACATAGTATGTACAACAAGGATAAAGGATTTTCCATAACAGTTTAACAGAGCATTGCAAAAATTACCTGCGCAGCACGCCCCTTGGTTCTCCTCTGCTGAGCCAGCCGAAGTTGATTAAAGAGATCCCCCACAACCTCCTTCTGATTTATGAGCTCTATCAGTGCAGCTCGATGACCTTGACTATGAATCAAGGCGCTATACTGGAGTATAAAAATTAAAAACAGAAAAGAAAAATAATTATCACTGAGCAAGAAAAGCATTCATAAAGCTATCCCCATGATGCATCAAACTAACAGAATTATGTTGATCCAAATTAGATTTATTGGGGGGGGGGGGGGGGTGTTTTATAAAGGAAGAAAAACACACTATGTAAAGTAATAATAATTATATTTTCAGATAAATCATTACACTCTGCTCCCCAGCTCTATCATGAAATTTTATAGTTTTCAAGTTTCTTGTATATTTTACCCTCTTTTATTGTTGGTACAGAATTTTTAATCACAATGAACATCTGGAAAACCCCAAAAAAATACTAATATCCGTCCCCCTCCACCAAACCCTAGGCTGCCTTCTCATCAAATCCCCAGGAAAAGAGCAAAAATAATAACTAACCTCTTCTTCCAATTCTCGACAAATCAAAGCTGTCCGCCATCGTAAATGGACTTTGGATTGGCTTACATCTGTATATATATGGTCACCAACATATAAAATCTCATCACCATGAATGTTCAAGGAATTCTCAACCATCTGAGCACTGCCCCCAGAGTACAAGCCCCCTGCTGGAGGAGGTAAACAATTAATGCATTAAAAATGTTAATCCTGAACAGAGAACATAGGTTATACAAATAGGACAGAAAGCACAACTAACCAAGGCAGATGTATGAACTAAAAAATGTTTTTTTTTTTTTAAATAAAGATAAGTAAAAGATGGAAGATAATTTGCAAAAGGCATCAAGGGATGCCACCCATTTACAAAATAAGTCCCTATAAGGGGCTATGGAGTATCCATGTGTTCAATGAAATACAAAAATTATGTATGTCCTGCTCTCTACCCCGAGATAACCAACTATACAATATATGACAAAAACTTGCTTTTCAATCTAAACAAAGAGGATTCTTCTTCTTTGAACGATATTCTATTTCTTTCACCCCACACAATCCACAAAATGTAGAAAGGGAGTAGATCTTGAAGACTTGTCTCATCTCCCGAGGAAAGACCCAACTCATCCTGCAATAGTTCAGGATCAAACCCACAGCTCTTTAACCCGTATACACTGCACGAACAGATGGTTTATAGTTTCAGCTTTCGATTTGCAAGGCAAATATCTATTGACCAATACAATACCTCCCCTTGTTAGGGTGTTCAATGTTAGAGTTATCAAGCAAAGAAAGCCATCTTCGGAGGGCCGCCCCGCATGCCATACTTTTGACCATGGAAAGTGCCTATTCTCCCTGCCCCTCAATATTTTGTTAAATGATTTGACCTCAAATTGCCACCCTTTTGAGCCATTCTACTCCATATCATCATCCCCCTCCCAGCATCTAAATCCATACAAGATTGAAAACAATTAGCTAGACCGTCCTCCTCCCAAGCATAGATTTCCCTCATCAGAACCACATCCCACTGTCTGAAGAAGAGAGTCTTCAACCATCCTGTCCTAATTTATAGATTAGCCATAGATATTCAGGTATCTTTTAAGGCATCTATCTCCCATCCAGTGATCCTACTAGAAGCTAAAACTGTTCCCTTTGTCCACTTAATAGAAATGAACCCCTCAAACTTGGGTGTGACCACTTGTATTCCTTTCCACAAACTCGTGCCGTGTGGACCTTCACACTTCCTAGTGAACCAATCTCCTCTCTCCAACCTGTACTTTGAGATAGAGTGTGAGTGTGTGTCTCTGTGTGTGTCTCTGTGGGTGTGTGGGTGTGTGAGAGAGAGGGAGAGAGAGAGGGGAGGGGAGGGGAGGGGAGGTAAATGCTGACGGTTGGCAAATAGTAAAAAATGCTAAATGCATAGCATAAAAGGTAGTATAAATAGTTGCCTACCCCACATAAGCCTACTAGTGTGAGAAGGGATGGCGGGTATAGCCCATAATAGTTGTGGATTGGTGATTCCTTAGATGAAAGTTTTACTTCTTTTGTAATGGTTGTGTTGAAATAGCTTGATATACATTGTTAGGCGTATTTCCTAACAGCTTAATCTTTTATGATAATTGGTGTCTTATTGTGGTATTAGAACTCTAGTTCCAGAAGATTCTGGTTTCAACTCTCATTATTAATATTTATTCCCCATTTGTTCTTGTACACTCTAGTCAAATTGTGTTGGTGCACTTTTCTTGATTTAGTTTGTTTGCTATTGTTTCATGTGCAAGTCGGGATCGCACATAAGGAGGAATGTTAAAATAGCTTGATATACATTGTTGGACCCATTTCTTAACAACTTAAACTTTTAGGACAATTGATGTATTGACAAGTCACAAGTACATTAGGCATGGAAAATGAAAGTTGTACATTAAGATTATTCATTGGCACTCGGGGATTGCTTTATGCATTTTCCCCAGCACACCTTCAACCCAAGCCTAGCTCAAAGATAGAAACATCCTGCCGAAGCCAGACAAATTTTTAGGTTGGGTCCTCAGGTTGCATAGGTTCAACCCGCTTGAATTGCAATCCAACAAAGTGTCTTATGACTCATCTCCAATACCCCTAATCTGACATTATCTAAACAACGTCATGTCATGAGGGACTTCAATAAAGCAACGTCGGGGATTTCCCATTCACCATATTGACCAAAGCCAACAAGAGGAAACAAGCATAGATGAGAAGACAAGCATAGATGAGAAGATAGAAGAATACAAAACATTTCAACTTGCTTGCCTCATAAATATATATAAGATTAATTTAGCAACCAAAGGGGCCTTAGGCACTATGCATTTAGTACCTGGATGAAGCTTGAAACATGGACGCATTAGACCCTCACCCGTCACCACTTCATACATTGGGTGCGACATTTGAAAGAATTCCGGCTTCCTTGCTGAGACTATGACCTATCAAGAAAAAGAAGTCAAGATATTAGAAAAGTTGTGTCACACCCCAAATCAAGGATGACACTAACTGCATTGCCTTAACTCACAGAATATGTAAACCTTAAAATGAAACCAAATAATAGTACTAATAATGATAAAATAAAACCCTGATCAATGCTATTAATAATCTCCTCAAATTGAGCAAGCCTATAGCACCAACAATCTCCACATAATGGTGTGACACTCTACACCAACTTAAAATTTGTAGTCAAAATAAATAATTAAATATTTTCTATAAGAGGTCACAGACTTATGAAATCACTATCTCATTAGTCCCGAACCAATTATATATCTAGGATCATTAAATTCACCTAATTACCGTTAAGAATAAGGCGGCGGATAATAGACCCGTGAATGAAATGCTATGCCAAATAACAATAGCCATTAGAAAATAACAAGTTTTCAAATAAAACAGTTTAACCAAAAGAAGTTTCCAAAAAAATGATTCCCGTGCATAAATAAAAATTTCAACAACCTGCAAATCTTAGTGCTAATAACAACCTATATTCAAATTAAATTGACATTTCGTCATATCAGCAACGACGACTCATTAATCCATGGATTATTTTTTCATAAATAACTCATTAATTTGTGTATTATGACATGGGAAGTAAATACCACGTGTGACAAAATAATTTTTCAAGAGCAATGCTTGTTTGCTCCAACATTGGAGCCAAAGTCACCCCAATCTAGCTAAACCGATCCAGTTGAGTTCGTATGATAAATCAAGATTGTTCCAACAATTGTTGAGAACTAAAGTCATCAATTCTCCCTATGCAGATATTGATTTTACTCTAAATGCAACAATATAATCCCAATATTAAAATCAAACTCGTATAATCCATAAGATCTTCTAATGTGGGACAAATTTAATATTTCCTAGTTTCTTTTAGATTCGTTTTATTTCTATTTTATTTAGAATTTCATTAGTTGTCTTTGAACCAAAGACTTTTTCTTTGCAATAGGAAGACTCTTAGGAAATTTTCCTAATTAGGATTAGTTTTCCTAGTTTTTTTTAGATTTGTTTTATTCCTATTTTAATTAAGATTAGGTTTAGGATTAATTTTTCCAATAAATAAGGCATTTTGTAAAGACTTTTCATTCAAATCAATTATTATTATTCGTTTTTTAGATTTATGTCTTGAGTTTTCTCTCAATTCTCTAGGTAGATTCCAAGATTTTGACTTTGTCGTTAAACAAGTCAACTTATCCTTACCTTACGCTATGTCAAGAATAACGTAGGACCCAAAAAAAAAAAAAAAGAAAAGAAAAGAATAACGTAGGACAAATTTGATATTTTCTAATTTCTTTTAGATTCATTTTATTTTTATTTTATTTAGGATTTTATTAATTGTCTTTGAACAAAAGACTTTTTTTTTTGCAATGGGAAGACTCTTAGGAAACCTTTCCTAATTAGGGTTAGTTTTTCTAGTTTCTTTTGGACTTGTTTTATTCCTATTCTAATTAGAATTAGGTTTAAGATTAATTTTTCCCATAAATAGAGCACTTCATAAACACTTTTCATTCAAGTCAATTATTATTATTCATTCTTTCGACTTATATCTTGAGTTTTCTCTCAATTCTCTTGATTGATTTCAAGATTTTGGCTTTGTCGTTGAATAAATCAATTTATCCTTACTTTACGCTGTGTTAGGTGGTATCAAAGCGGGTGTCTCCTAATCTGATGAGTAACTATGGCTATAATAGAGGTGACCAACTCGTGATATAGATCAGAGATTACAGGCTGCCACGTCATAGGTCCAAGAACAACAATTGGCAATGCGACCATTAGAGCAGCAGATCGATGATCGATTAGAGGAGAACAGTACACAAATGGTGGCTCTATTGTGAATTGTCAACGACAGGAATGAGAACGCAAGACTGAATCCAGCCAAGGAAGTTGCCCGTGGTGAAGCAGTTGAGGGTTTCGCTTCTTTAAATTCTAGGAGATGAATAGTGGCAGATCTTGATGATTTAGGGTTCGCGGCGACTCGACCTAGAGGCAAGATGTATGACAATCTTACGTATCATGCGCCTCAACGTGATATATTTAAAAAAAATATTGAAGTAAAAGATACTTTTATTTTTGTGGATACTACTTTTGAATACACTTATAATTCAGATCAACTATTTTTGGAAGAAAACAAAATTATAATTGGCCTTCAAGAAGAGGAGATTAAAAAGCCCACAATATTAGAAGTTATTGATCCTTTTAGTGATGAGCACTGCAACTTGAATTTATTGTTTGATGGTATAAAAGTTATTGGTTTCATCAATCATCAAACAATGGGAGTCAAAGATGAAACCATGCTGAAATTGATTAATTTTACTGAGGGATAAAAATTATGTTGAGAAAGTGTGGGCTAATGTGACTAAATTTTTCAACCATGAAGAATTATTTAAAGAATTGTTCACAGAAATAAAATTAATGCATTATCGTGTGCAAAGATGAAGATTATTCCTAAGTTGAAATTATACAAGCTTTTGTCAACAATAAAAATTACATTGACAGTGCTTGCTTGTGATGATTCTACATTTTTTTAGATCTTACCTTAGATAACTCGAGGACAAGTTATTTTTTAAAAGGAAGAGAATGATGTAGGACAAATTTGATATTTCCTAGTTTCTTTTAGATTCGTTTTATTTCTATTTTACTTAGGATTTTATTAGTTGTCTTTGAAGCAGACCTTTTTTTGCAATAGAAAGACTCTTAGGAAACATTTCCCAATAAGGATTAGTTTTCCTAATTTCTTTTGGATTTGTTTTATTCCGATTTTAATTAAGATTAGGTTTAGGATTAATTTTTCCTACAAATAGAGCACTTTGTAAACACTTTTCATTCAAGTCAATTATTATTACTCATTCTTTAGACTTATGTCTTAAGTTTTCTCTCAATTCTCTTAGTGGATTCCAAAATTTTAGCTCTGTCATTTGAACAAGTCAATTTACCCTTGCTTTATGTTGCATCATCTTCCAAATCCCACAAAAAAAAAAAGAAAAAAAAAAAGAAATAACTCCAGTAGAATACACTAATATTTTCCCACAAAACCTCACGATTAGAATTAAATAAGTAACCTCAAAATCACTTTTGATTCAATTTATTATTTACTTTCATGCATGTTATCTCAGTATTTGCAAATTATTGCAATATTATATAGCCTTAAAACTCCAAATTGTGCTAATCAATTATTAATAACCATACTAGACTTTATTAGATACTAAGAACCACAATACCAAAGATAACCACAGATAGAGTATCTTAATTATATAATTTATGAAAGTCTAATAAAATATTCAATATTATCAAAATCCAATCACCTAAATTTCTCAACTCACAAGGACTAAATGCAAACTTATAAAATAAGAAATCCGACCAAATTCACCCCAAAAAAAAAAACATTTATCTAATTCAAACTTATCATGCTAACTAATTTCACATCACCACTTAGCACAACTCAACTCAACTCAAAAAACTTTAATCCTTATCAAAATAACTTGATATACATTGTTGGGCCCATCACTTAGGCTTTTGGGACAATCGGTGATTTAACCTAGTATTAAAGTTCTGGTTCTAAGAGGTTTTAGGTGCGAATCTCATTATTCTTTTTTTATTATTATGCATTTTATTGATTTGTGTTGGTGTACTTGTTTGATTTAGTTCGTTTGTCTCTATTCCACGTACAAATCGAGGTCGCACATGAGGAGAAATGTTGAAATAGTTTGATATACATTGTTGGCCCAATTTTTTAATAGGTTAAGCTTTTGAGATAATTGATGACTTAACAATCCAAATCGGCCATGAACCACATTTCCTTAACCCCTGAAAATTTAACCTTTAATGAAACCAAACAACAATGCTAATAATGAAATAAATAAAATCCTAAACAGCCCCGCTAATAATAAGCTCCACGTACAATCAAGTAACTAGTCCATTACAACGATGGCTCCAAATTGAGCAAACCAATTGCACCAACTTAAAATTCACAATCCAAAAAAAAAAAATAATTACATATTTCCAAAAAGAGATTGCAGACTAATGAAATCATGGTCCTGAGCCGACACAAATTGTCATCTAATATACTTTAAATTCATCGAAAAAAATATTAAGAATGAGAGGTGATTTAACTTAGTGAATGAAATGTCATGCTAAATAATAATAATAACAAAACAATTTAACCAAAAGAAGTTTCCAAATAAACAATACCAATGCATAAGTAATAATAATTTCAAGAACCTAAACATATTAGTGCCAGTAACCATCCATTTTCAAATTAAATTAACATCTCTTTTTTTGGTAAGTTTTAATTTTTTTTTGGTAATTAATTAAATCAACATCTCATTGCACTAGTGATAACTCATTAATCCATGAATTATGACATGGGAAGTAAATAGCATATGTCCCAAAATAATTTCTCATAGGCAATTTATGTTCAATCTAGCATCATAGTTTCTTCCTTAAGCCGATTCAATTAAGGTCACCTAATAAATCAAGCATGTTCAAACAATCATTGACAGTCAAAATGGTTCATACGGGCTTGTTCCTATTGGCTAGAAGCATAAATCAAGCATGTTCAAACAATCATTGGCAGTCAAAATAGTTCATACGGGCTTGTTCCTATTGGCTAGAAGCATACTACTTGAGGAGCATGTTTCCTAAACTTTTATTCTAATTCCAATATCCAGAAATAAACAGCTAGTCACATTCCCATTCATTCAAATAACTAAACATAAATGTTTCATGCTCAATAGCATAAAACATATGCTGTCATGTCAAAATAGATAGATTTCCTCAAAAAAAAAAAAAAAATAAATAGCACATGATTCAAAAAATCCAAGCTTGAAAGTTTTTATGCATGAGATAATTACAAAATTTCATACTAGCAAGGTAAACCACTCACCTAAAATCCAAATATAACAAATATAAGAGCACGGAAATTAAACGGCTGTTATACTAACCACATAAATAACAAATAAATATTAAAGTTCCATCCTAGAATAAAAAATTCTTTAAAATAAATAAAATTCTGGAATTTACGAGCCAATTATCCAAAATAGGTCGTTACCCCACTAAACTAATTCTGTTAATAAAACGAAATTAGCAAAGTGCACTATAATATCATACCCTTGACCACACACTATCACAACATAAGAGACCACCCTTTTCTGTCACAATTTGCAGCAGCCCAATGCCACTTTTTTTTTTTTTTTTGAAGTAGGTCATGTCAACACCAACCACCTTTTCACCTCTATCAACTCAATTCCCTTTTACTAAATTTATCACCTTCCCACCAACATGACAATATGCTTCTCTCTCTCTCTCTCTCTCTCTCTCTCTCTTTCTCAAAAAACACAGATTCTCCTATTTATTCACACGCACAAAAAGAAAAAAAGCAACACCCTCTCTCCAACCCCCCTAAAAAAAAAAAAAAAAGAAAAGAAAAGGAAACTCACCAAAATCAAGACTCAAATCTTTCAAACCCACCCCTTCCATCAATCAAATCAATACATATAAAATTAAACATTAAAATATTTGCAATGAACACGTACAAACTGTAAAAGGAACTAACATATATCTAACGTTGAACCAGAGAATTCTCCTGCTGTGATTTTTATATGTTCGTTTTTTTTCTTTTCTTTCTCTAATAAAAAAAATAAAATAAACCCTAATCCAATGAAAGTGACTTATTTAAATGTAAGTAGTTTAATCCCATATCCCAAGCTCAACGTGCAGCTACAAGTGAGCTACTAATAATAATAAGCTTCTGATATGTGACACTCTGTTAAATCCCTATACATAAGTAAGCCAGTGGTGTAAGCCACACCCAATCATATCAATTAACCAACGATTAAGTTCAACTCCTTAAATAATCCAATAGCCCAAAATTATTCAAAATCTACTTACTTCAAATCCTAACGTAATAAAATTTTTAACCCATATAAGTATTAAATATAAAAATAATAATCTGGGTCATTGCATACTGTGCATTTGTTAATAATTGCCTCTAGTATAACGTGGACAAGGAAATTTTCCAAAGACAAGCGGGACTGAAATATTCTCCAATCTGACGAGTAAAGAACATCATATTAAGAGGATTTCAACCTATAAAACAAAAAAGAAGAGCTCTGCCCCCCTAAATTCTTCTGCATTAAAATGGATGAATGAGATTTTTCTAATTCATTTTTTTTTTTAAGTACAAAGAGAGTATTCAACAAAGTCATCTCCATTAAAAGTTGAGAAACTTTCATGCAGCAGCTTGGACAAAGCAAGAAGAAAAAGGAGGGGGACGGGGTGAGAAGGGAGCAATTACTGTGGTTCATGGTGGAAATACATAACAGAAGTATGCTCACCATGTCAAATAGATCTCGCCAGCCCATGTCATTGGGAAGAAATCTATTAAACGAATGCTGCATCATTTTGTCCGTGTAATGATAATCTGAGTTGGTAATAAGCAAGAGTCTTTTACCAGCCTGACACAAAATTATCCCAAACAAACAGGAAAATTTGAACATGATATTTTCTTGTCGATCTTAAGAAAGGATACTCAAATGATCTAATATGTAGTGAACTAATGACGAATAACAAGTAGTACCTCCTTTTGATCCAAAAGTGCCAAAGGCAGCTCTGGATCTGGCTCTACAAATAGTTCTGGCTTCGACATTATCTCATTCTGTGGAAATGCCACCTGTTCATTGGTTCTTGTAAAATATAACAATAGAAACTACGTGTCTCAAAAAATAAAGTCTACCTTAAGCTGACCCTCTACATGTGCTCTGAAGAGGGCCTTTCCAACCGCCTGAACCAATGGCAAGATTTTGTTAATAATTGATATAAAATATTTCCATTCCTAATAGAATTTGTTAAGATATATTGCCTTGTAAAGCCCTTTATAATCAAGTGGACCAAGATCTGGAGCTATAGCTCCTTCATCCAATCTGTCAACCATCTGAAAGCAAAAAACACAAGGAACCAGTATTAGGTAAAGGAAACTTATGGTCAACCATGTACAGTGGGGCAGGGAAATCAAAGAAGTTCCTACGCATAGATCTATGCAGTCAGCATAATAGTGAACCACACAAGGCAAAAAAGTAAAACCGGCATGGTATCTATGAACTTTATATAGAATCTCATTATTGCTAGAAAGGTTTGTCTAGCAGAACCTGTATTAAAAAGATATAGCTTTTCTTATTTGAAGGAAAAAAAAAAAAAAAAAAAAGTAATATTTTAACAACTGAATAGTCATTTACAGAGGTCAGAGTCGTCAGACAACATGATAATTGTACAAGACCAAACACTTTATTTTTTAACCAACGTCTCATAACAAAAAACCCCTAAGATTCATCCATTTATGATAGGCACAGACAATATGGTGCAAAAAGTAAAGACTTACTTAAATATTTTCTTGTGTTGAACGCTCAACATGCATGTATGTCAAGCATGTTTTGACAGAGGTTTATTTTTACATCATTTCAACTGTTTTCAGAGAAACAAACTTGCCGAAAGAGAGGAGAATCATGTGGCTCAGTAGTCAGTTCTAATAAAAAGAAGAGATAAAAGGGGATCTTAATGCATAACTACAACCATGGTCACAACATCCAGAACAGGAAATTAATGAAGTTTGCATGACAAGAACTATATAGCAATCATAGGATGCTTATAAAGCAACTTAAACAAACAAGTGGCTACCTGCATATATGCCACTGCTTCTGAAACTGAGAATAGCGTATTAAGGAACTCCCAGCGAGTCTCCTTCCGCAATTCCACTAGTTCCCTCCCATACATCTGACTTCCATGCATAGAAAGTTAACAGGTACTATAGAAAAATTTACCCCAATTTTGCCACAAAATTATAAAATGTTCAGAAATGAAAGATACACCTGACTGCTAATGGGCAGTCTCATCTCAAAAAAAGCATCACCACTGATGACCATATGAGGAGATATAACATAGTTGATATCATCACCTCATCAAAGCACTAAATAGATTTTCAGAAGATTTAATAAGATTTTGAATAGAAAATTGAGCACACACTTCGCATGTCCACCATTTGCCAATGCTTCGTCAAATGCCACAACAGACATCTCAGATTTCCTCATGCCACATATCACTATAATGATAAGATTCAAAGTGTACCTCACAGCTCGAGTTGATAGCATTCTTGTGCCATGCATAGCCCTCTTAATGTAACCGAATCGATCAGCTTTAACCAAGTTGCCTTTCTCTTTGTCTATAACAAGGCCTCTTATTACCTGACAAAAGAATGGTGCAGCATTCCCTCAGTAACAAGTAAGAACATTTTCAAATTCACAATTCCAAAAATTTCAAAAGGCCATAAATTGTTCAATTTGCACTTAGATAAAGACATTACCAATTCTGCGTCAAAAGCAAGTCCAGCAACAGGAAAACCCATGTTTTTTAGATTATCCATGCAATAGTCATAAGCTCTTCCTTCCCATGCCTACAAGATTGTAAAGCCAAATAATAGAAATATTAATCTATAAGCATGACAGAAAATAACTTTTTTCTTTAAGCTAAGGTACTTGAATAGCATCTTGCAAATCCAATGCCAGCATTAAAAATGTGATCAACGGAACCGTTCATAATTCATATGCATCATCCAAATTAGAATGCATATGGAAATGTATTTTTCAATAAACTATGCACCATCTATGGTAGAAAAGAACGATTGGAGTCCGTGATTTTTTTTTTCTTCTCTCATTGCCAGCTTTGCTAAACCCTCAGAACGGTGGCAGGTGACGCAGTAACATGCTAATGCATCTGATAATATGCATCAAACTGAAAATATATGTGCTTATACATCTCCGCGTATGCATATGTAATCAGAGTGTATAGTTCTGTAAAGGTGACACGTTTAGGTATACCTTATTAGTGGTTGTTTTCTCTATTAGTTTTTCACAAGCCAACCATAATCCAGGAGACTGGAAGTCAAATCAGTTGCCTCCATACACGAAGTAATATTGAATCATGAGATATTTATGGGCATTATACTTTATTTTTTACAAAATTGCACAAGTAATGATTACCATCACATTGTAATGCATCAAGGTGTAGTCCATGTCATATCCAATGGCACTGATTGACCTCAGATTCAATGTGCGACTACAGAATATGCCACGTGGAGAATGTCTCGAGGCAAACGGACTCTGCATATCAATGCTAAAGTCATAAAACACATACAAAGCTCTATGGAAACACAAGTAACAATGAGGAGGCTGAAATCAGCGGGTTCCAGGAGGCTGCAGTGAAGGATTCACTGCAGGGGCTGCAATGAAGAAATCAACGACCATGATTTATTTTTACTTAATCCAAGAGTTGTAATTTAATTTAATTAAAATTATTTTAAAAATAAAAATAAAAATAAAATCTCAAAAAAACTGATTAGAACACAATAAATGTAGAATATTAAGAGTCACAAATAATTAAAATATAAATAAATCATGGCCGTTGATTTCTTCACGGCAGCCCTGGACCCGAAATCAGCAATGGATACAACTGTTCAGTGATAAATGAAGTGCAAAGGGCACATTTATTTAATTTAATTTATTGCAATAATTGGGATGATAAAAACATTTCGAACATCTATAAGTGGGGTGCTGAGTGAACGGGAAAATTTTTAAATGTGAATCGGTGCGGAAGCAATGAAAATAACAATGGAGTGAGTTGGTACCAGGATACCCAAGTGGTTGAGCAAGTCCTCAGCTTCTTGAGCTTCCATCCTGGCCACCTCCTCAATTGGACCCTCCAGGGTTGTTTGACGATCAATTTCTGAAGAAGAAGGCAGTTATTTATTTATTAACATGAGCGTAGTAAAAATAAAGGATGGTCCCATCTCAAGTGCCAAAAGTGGAATAATTGATCAAGTGAGAAAACAAACAATCAAATTCCACAAGCAGTATCATAATATATCAATGTAATTGATTCACGGAGGAGGTACGTGCGTGCACGAGAGAGAGAGAGAGAGGGGGGGGGGGAGGGGGAAGAGTGGGTAGTGGGTACCATATATGAGATTCAAGTCGCCTTTGGTGCTCTGACCGAGATAATCGATGTCGCACTTAGAGGAGCAAGTGACCGAGAAGAGATCCCCTCCGGCGACGGAGCAGCGGCAGATCATGGGATGATATTTGTTGCCGACAAGAGCAACAAACAAATCCAAATTATTATTATTCTTCTTCTTAGTATAATTATTGATCTTACTCAGAGTCAGAGTCAGAGTCAGAGGGAGGAGCTTGGGCGTCCTCACAAGCAAAGGATTGCCCAAATAGGTTGCGGCCTCCATTCAAAAACAATCGAAATGAGAGATGGCAAAACGAAACGGGTCTTTTTCCCTACCAAATTTCCACCACTTCCCAGTCGCAGTGAGAGACCTCAAGTCTATTATATTCTGAATGTTTGAAGCCTATGTTCGGAGCAACCACTGCGTGTTTCTTCCGCTCATCACAGATTCACAATCAGTCAATTACAGGATAAATACAAATCTATATATTCCCCCTCTCTCTATCTTTTCCTTTATCCTTTCCTTCCAAGTGCTTGGTGTGTGGACAAAAAGGAGAGTGTGATTTCAAATGAATTCATAATGTAATGGCACCAGCCACCGTACACCCACCAAAGGATTTTTTTTTGTTCTACTGATATTTACGGTAAATTTTATGAAATTACTGTTAAAATTTTAATATTTGTAAAAATACTGCTAATAAAAACGTAATTTGGTTTCACGGTTGTTTTAAAACCGCAATTTGATTTTGCGGTTTCAGAATTTTTAATCAAAACCTCAATATGACATTGCGATTAGTCAGGGCAATCCAAGAACCGCAATATGAGTCTGCGGTTTCTGCGTCCTATATATCCTGTGTGTCTATATGAATTCTAATACATTTGGCAATCAATATATACAAATAGATTTTGATTGATTTGGCAATCAATCCATTCAGATACACTGTATGTTTATAGAATACTAACTGATTACTCGGTAAATTCAAATGATAAAAATAGCCCCCATTCGATGCAAACTTTTTTTTTTTGTTCAACTTTCAATAGAATATCAATTTTTTTTTTTTTTCAAAGGGCAATAACAACACACTTTCAAAACAAGAAATATAAAAATAATATGATCATTTTTTATTTTATAAAAACATAATTGATAAAATAAAATATCCAAATTGAGTTATAATTATATTTCTTGCAAAAATAAATTGTTGATTATAGAATACTTTTTTAATAATATTTATCTTCAATAGTTTTTAAATTTTAAATTTAAATTTATTATGTTTATTTTTAAGTAATAGTTATCTTCAATAATTTTTAAATTTTAAATTTACCACGTTTATTTTTGAGTAATATTAATATAATTTTTGAAGCTGACATAAACGGACAATGTCAACTCCCCGAGTCCCGTCTTTTTGTGGACTTTCCGTACCTTAAACAAGTAATTTAAATATATTTTAAATTAATTAATCAAATAAATTTTAAATATATTTAATTAAATTCAATTAAATTTATATTTTTAATAAAATTATATATTTTATTTAAATAAAATTATATCACTAAACATATTTATGTTTTTATTTATGTTTTAATAAAATTATATATTTATGTTTTTAAAAATACTCAATAAACATTTTTTTAACTGAGTATGGCATAAAAAGATTATTTTACAAACGTTTTTATTTAAAATTTTTTTATTTTTAATTATATCCATCATTAAATGTATAGAACTAATCTTTTAAACTATTTTTTTTTAAATTTATTCTTACTAATAAAAATATTTATTAGATATTTTATTTTTTTGCTCATTTTAATTTTATTTTTAATTATACGAGTAAAGTTACATCAAATGGAAATTAAATTAAATTAAAATTAAAATTTAATTTACCAACTATGAAACAAAGATAAATGTAGACACCTATAGGCGCAAGTTGCTGGGGAATCAAAGCACAATGCCTTTAAGGTGACCCTCTCTTTTCAAGAATATTTGATCTACGAGAAGGGCCTCTTAAAAAGGCTGAACTCTGCCATTTCCTTCTTCTCCCCTTTTGATTTCATTCTTTACACACACATATAGAGAGAGAGATTATAGAAAGAGAAGTGAAAATATAAAGGATGTGAGAAGCTTGGTAAGCAGATATATTGATGGAAACAAGCAACAACTCAATACGTACATAGCTACAGCCGATTTGGCAATTCAAGATAAGGGTACATGTTAGGTGCGTTTGACATAAAATAAAATAAAATAAAATAAAATAAAATTTTATAAATCTTAATAAATATAAATTATGAGACTATAAAATATTATTTTTTTATTCATAACACAAAAAATGAGTCACTAATTTTTAAATTTTATACAATTTTATATTTATTACATAAAATTTGAGATATTAATTTTTTATTTTATACAACTCCAAATACACTGAGTCAAACCCTCCTCTTGGTACACTATTTTCACACAAATCTGACGTTGCAGATCAAACCCCCATACACTTCAAGAGACCCCCACAGAATAAAAGGAAAAAAAAAAAAATGGAATGGAAAAGAAAACGCAAGTCAAGAGAAAGTGAAAGGAGATCAAGGGTATGTTCTAAATCCAGCCACGGAGAGAGAGTGAGAGGAGAATATTTGAAAACCCTAATAATCTCAGCTACTTATGCATATATATATAAATATATATATACTGGGAAAAGTATGAAGAAGAGATCCCGACCGCACATCTTGGTGGTGTTTGTTTTCCCGATGGGGTTTGGACGGATTAAGTATATAAAATTAATTTAATTTAATTTTTATTTGGCATAGCTTTAATCATATACTTAAAAATAAAATTAAAATGAACCAAAAAAAAATATGTAATTAAGTAATTAAAATAATTTAAAACATTTTTATTAGAAAAGTAAATTTTAGAAAAAAATAATTTAAAGGATTAGTTCAATACATTTAAGAATGGATGTAATTAAAAGTAATAAATTTTTAAATAACAACATTTATAAAATAATATTTTTAAGCCATATCCAGTTGAAAAGCGTTTATTAGGTATTTCTAAAACCATAGATATATAGTTTTATTAAAACATAAATAAAAACATAAATATGCTTAGTGATATAATTTTATTTATAGTAATTAATTTTATTTAAATAAAATATATAATTTTATTAAAAATGTAAATTT